>WEIT01022409.1:62973-75158 GCA_013389985.1 Dryoscopus gambensis
ACCCTGACACCCTGTTGTCACAGGGTGTTGGTAGCAGTCCGATTAAACGGTGGCTGCAGTCCTCCTGAATTGGCAGATGTAATCCTGTTGGAGCAGTGATCTTGTAGAAAAGGTCTGGTCTTCCTTAGAAAGTCCAGTGGTGGTTGTGTCGCTCCTGTCCTCGGGAAATCCAGTGGGAAAAGGCTCTGTCTCTGTTGCAAAATTCTCAACCTTTTATCCAGGTAGGAATGCTCAGCTCCTTCCCCCTGGGCGGAGCATTTCACAATGGGATGATGAGTTATAAGATAAGGCACTGATGGGCTATTAACAGCAGATAGCCCAGAGGGAGGAGGCAGGGAACATTGCCACACCTGATTTTAACAGCTCATGAAGATGGTAATCAGAATACAGATAACCCAGGACAAAGAGTAGCCCCCCTCTAAGGAAAAGGGGGGCCTTTCCTTACTTCACATAAAATCTACTAATACACAATAGGTTAGAACACAAGGGGAGTGGGGCTGCAGGAAGGGTAGGATGGAAAGGTTGAGGTATGAGGGGTTAAAATAAAATGTAAAACAAACACAGGACGTCCTGCCAATGCAGGGCTCAAACCTAAATCTGAAATGGTTTTCAATTGGGTATTATCTACTGTTCTCTGGAAGTACTGTAACCTCAGCTGCGTGTGAAAATGAACAGTATGTCTCTGATCTTTATAGCACTGGGGTCTTGCAGAAAGGTAAAAGATTTCCTTTACAGCATGGAGACCACATCAGGCTGATCCGAGAATGATAAAAAGTGTATTGAAACCATTTAGGTGTGGTGAGCTTTCAAAAAATTTTGGGTATTTTTTTTCCTAATTATTTTTTTAATTTTACTTTATAACACATACTTTCATAGGAAATGCTGTAGTTTTAAAAACTTCCATGTCTCTTAGTGAGATAAAAGAAGAGTTTTATACACTCAAATTATTTTGATAGGTCAAGAAAGGTTGTTCTTTCCAAAAGTGCTGTACTGCAAATGTCAGAGTTGGAGAATGCAAAAATAGTTAAAAGCCAGATAGAAAGCATGAAGTGGGAACATGATTTGATAATATATTCCTTGTTTCTATTCATATCTCAGACATGGGATCTACTGCTAATTATTGAAAAAAAGAGTAACTGAGGTCAGAAGGGACCTATGGAACTCATCTGATCCAACCTCCAGCCCAGAGCAGGGCCAAAGTAAAAATTACTAGGACCTAGTCATATCCTTTCCTGGTTGAGTATAAAATCTCTCCAAAGTGGGAGGTTCCAGGAAAATATCTGGGTAAACGATTTGACTGAGAACACTGAGAAAAATTTTTTGTTAAAAACTAACTGAAGTGTTCTTTGATGAAATAGGTGCCTGTTACCTCTCAAACTTTCAGGGTGCACCTTCAGTCAAGTCTCTGTGCACTTTTTCTATAGCTACACATTAGGAAGTAGAAGAAAGAAAAAGACCCCCTTCCTCTCCTATCCCTTTTCCACATTCGCCAAACCACACTCTCTCAGACTCTTCTCAAAAAGTCATTTGCTTCAAAATCTTTAAGAGAAGATTGGGGAATGCCACAGGCAGTGTATGCAGACTGAGTATCAGACTCTTAATTGGGTGAGGAAAACCAGACAGATTTCTTACATCTTTTTTCCCCACCTTTCAACAATTTTGTGTGCTTCTTTGTTATCCACATTACTTCTTCAGCATACTTTCAGAAAAAAAAATTCAGGAAATAGAGTAAATGAAGAAAGTACACTCCAACAAAGAAAAGGGAGAGGCAAGAGACTTTAGCAGAGCTTCTATAGAGATTTGCTGGAGGCTAACACCCATTCTAATCCAAATACTCCATCTGGCCCAGAGTAAAGTTCACGTATCATTAGCTTTTGAATCTTTACTTAACACATTTCTTATTTTTAACCAAGTCTCTCTAGGCAGAAAGAAGCAAAGACTATTTTCTGGGAAAGTTTTCCAAGCAGTAATTTAGTTCTGACCAGACTGTTTTTAAAAACTGTTTTTTTAAAGGGCCAGAAGCAAGATGAGGGGACAAAATGAATGGCCTAATTAGCAAGCTGAATACAACACTAGTCTGGCATCTGAAATGCGTGTGCAGTACTTGCTGGATGACGGACTCACTTCAAGGCCTCTTTTGCTGCTTAGTGTGAAATGCATGAACTATCCTGTGAAAAGCAGATGGATCCAGAACCTCCTCCCGGATAAAAATCATGTTGCCACAGACCAGCAGTTTTCACCATTTGAAGTAAATGGCCCTTAAAGAGTCCTCTTTAAAGGATAGCTGCCTGTGACAGAAAAATCATGAAATGGCTGAATGTGGAAACGTGAACCTTGTAAAGTCAAATCTGTCCCAGGAGAGCACTGCTATACAAACTCTTTGTGAGGGCATGTAAGTACACATAGGCGTATGATCAGGTATCAAGTTACAGAGTGGGAATTAAGTAACGGGGTAGAAGATGCAGGATTGTACCAAGATTCACTGTTCTGTGGCTGACCAAATGTACTGACAAAATTTTGTCAGGAGTGTAAGTAAGTCCTTTAGACTAAAACAATCTCAGAACCTGCATACATGATTCAAAGGGAGTTTTGAAACCTGCAAGGTGTACAGTGCTTAGTTTCAATGAAGTGACAAGACAGCAGTATGGCTAAGATTTCACCCAGTTTCCCAGAGTTCAGAGTGAAGGTTAGGTACCCCTTGGCATGGGGATCACATGTGGGGATATCCTTCAGCAGGTCTCAGGTTTAAACTTTCACTTCCTGCACAGCACTGCAAAGTCTTTGTTTCTGCCACCATAGTCACCACTTAATAGTAGAACAGATTGAAAAATTCACATCCTAAAGAGTCTAAGTAAAGCCTTAGGCCTAGAGTTTTGGAGACATTTAATGGCCTTGATCTTTAAGGGGTATTTACATTGAAGATTGATTACATAACTCCATGCATACGTATGTCAATTAAATCAAACTGCAATCAACGACATCTGAAATCCAAGACAGGGCATGAATCCTCCTCTTATGAACAACTGTGGATTTAGAGTAGAAATGGTCACCTGTAAATAAACTGTATGAAATAGACTGAAATTAGTCAGGCAGATTAACCACAGTTTCCTGGGTACATACCCTGGGGAAGTCATATGGAGTATGACAGTGTTAATTGGCTTATGCAGTAAATGATTCCCAGCCTTAAAGCCTTTAGGCTTTACTACTAATCATTAGCTGGGTTTATTTTCTTTATTCCAGTGAGGCCCACAAGGTGGTTGTCATCTTGACTGCCTCATGTAGGAGAGTTTCAATGCCAGGACTGAGTACAGATGCAGTTTCCACTCTGTTTCATGGCCAGTAAGATGTTGAGGGCACACCACAGATCAATTCATGGCACAGCAATAGAAATGCAGATTTAAATTATCAAGCTGTAGAGCCCTCTTCTTCTGTTCCATCTGGTGTGAAAAACCCAATAATGGTAGAGAATATATCATCTTTTTCCTCTTCCCTTGTCTATATACTGCAAGTTTTGTCTCCTAATTTCCTTTACTGTGTTGTAGCCCTGTCTTGAAGCTCAGGTTCAGCTGCTGCAGGCATTCTGTTTCTAGTGACTCCCTGTGCTTTAACCTGCCTACAAAAGCAGTGAGAAGAAAGCTACAAAATAATGTATGTCAATGTAGGTATGCAAGAATATTATTCCAGAGGCTGGTATTTAGACAAACAGAATTTGCAGTCAATTGATTGGAAAAAAAAGTGTGTGTTTTTCTCTTTTTAAAAAAGCAGCATTTTTATACCCAGTTTCTTTTCATTGGGAGTAACTCAATATTAATCTTTCTTATGCTCACTAGTTTTGTAATATTTAATGAATCTGAATACAGCACACGCAATACATATATTCATAGGCAGAACCAGAGGAGTTTTACAGTTTCAAGTTGCATTTGAATCTTTCCAACTGCCAAGCCATCATTTATTCTTCTTTATCAAATTTGACTTCTGCTGAGATCTAAATTCCCCCTATTTCTTGGAGCAAAGCTGTGCATCTAGTGAGCAGTAGACTCACAATCTCTTTTTTTCGCTACCTGGATATTCATGCAGACATTGCTTTTTTCCAGGCATCATTCAAGTCTTCAAGGGAAATTCTTTGGAGCTGCAACTTCTGCTCATTTGCTCCTCAAAATGCCTGGTGCCATCTAAACAGACACGTTTCAGCTGTAGCAATGCATGCAGGTCTCAGCCTAATGACTGAAACAAAAAAAAAATTTCCAAAAATTACGAGACACACTTTGGAGTAACCTAATATTATTAGTATCTAATATGTACAGCCCAGTAGGACTTAATGAGAGGGTATAAAAAAGCGAGAAATGTTTTTCATGAATGCATAAGAGAAAAATATTGCAAAACATAACATAGATTGCATACCATGAGACTAACTAAATTAAGTTGCTGAAAAAATCAATGGGGTACCAAATTAAGACATTAAAAATAGCTTGCTAAGAGGAAGAAAGTACTTCAAATGGAACATGTAGAGGTTACCTGATCCTTCCAAGTCGTTAGGAAGATTATCTAACCTGTCACACTATACCTTTAAGCAGCATTTTTAAAAGCTGCGAAGAAAATTGATAATGGTCTGGGGGATTTTAGAAAAGTAACTGCAGCACAAAAAATTCAAACCCAGAATTTGAGTACTTAGTGAAATTTATATGATGCGAAAGCAAAGGAGCAAATGTTCATGTTGCACATTCCAGCTAGCTTTCTATTAAAAAAGACATAAACAGCAAGCTGTTAATATTTTCTACAAGTATTTTGCAGTGAAGCACGTTTTATTATTATATGAAATATTAAGTAATTAAACATAGACATTGCAGCTATAAAGTACTTGAAATAGACAAGCTTTATGGCAATATAGCTTGTTTGTTCTCACTATCAATACACATTGCCCTAAACAGGAAATGGTACATCTTCCTGAAGATTGCATACTGAAAAATATAACAAAAGGTGACCTATCAAGCTGTGGAGAGATATTACAATGATAAATATTTCTAGCAATTTTAGCACCTACATTATTATTGCAAAAAGATGAAGAAGAACTCTTCAATAATATTTATAAATTAATTTAAATTGTGAGTTTGTATTGTGTTTGCTTGGCAAGGTTTTGGTAGTGGAGGTTCTATGAGGGTGGTGTCTCTGAGAAGTTGTGAAGAGCTTCCCGTGTGCAATGGAGACAATGTCAGCTGGCTCCAAAATGGAACCTCTGCTGGCCAAGGCCAACCCCATCAGCAGTGGTGGTAACAGACTTAAGAAGGGGAAAAAATTGCTGCACAACTGCAGCTGAAGAAGAGCAGAGTGAGAATACGTGAGAGAAATATCTCTGCAGACAGCAGCGTCAGTGGAGAAGGAGGGGGAGGAGGTGCTCCAGCTGCCAGAGCAGAGATTCCCAGGCAACCTGTGATGAAGACCACGGTGGTGAAGACCATGGTGAAACAACCATGTCCTTGTAGCCCTTGGAGGTCTACAGTGGAGCAGAGATCCACCTGCAGCCCATGGAGGACCCCATGCCAAAACAAGTGGATGCTCAGAGACTGTGACCCTGTGGGAAGACTGCTGGATCAGCTCCTGGCAGACGTGCGAAGAGAGGAGCTCAATCTGGAGCAGGTTTGCTAACAGGGCTTGTGACCCTGTGGGGGACCCACACTAGAGCAGCCTGTTCCTGAAGGACTACATTCCATGGGAGTCACCCACAATGGAGCAATCAGTGAAGAACTCAGCCCATGGGAGGGACCCACCTTGGAGAAGCTAATAGAGGACTATCTCCTATGGAAGGAACCCCATGCCCGAGCAGGAGAAAACTGTGGGGAGTCCTCCCCCCGTGGAGGAAGCAGTGGCAGACAAAATGTGAGATGAACTGACTACAGCCTACATTCCCCATCTGCCTATGCTGCTGTGGCGAGGAGGCAGAGAATTCGGAAGTTAAGTTAAGGCCAGGAAGAAGGCTATGGTGCAGGGAAGGTGTTTTTAAGATTTGGGTTTATTTCTCATTATCCTACTCTGATTTGATTGGTAATAAATAAAACTAATCTCTTTAAGTTTTGCCCGTGATGGTAACTCGTGAGTGATCTCTCCCCGTCTATATCTCCACTCATGAGCCTTTTGTTTTATTTTCTCTCCCCTGCCCAGCTGAGGAGGGGAATGACAGAGTGGCTTTGCTGGGCACCGGGCATCCAGCCAGGGTCACCCCACCAAAGACTTAGAAATATAAAAGTCAAGGATGGAACAAAAAATTTGGGGAGATTTGAAATACAGCCAAATATATCTTGATAAATCTTGAAGAATATTATTTTATTATGGAACAAAGTATCAAAAAATATTTCAGTGAAAAGTGAATTGAAAAGTTAAGCAAAAATATAAATATAATTCTGTGATAATACAAGTGAGAATGAAGTGCAAGTTGCCATTGAGGGCACATTTTTGCTGCAAACTGGTTGGAGGACATATTTCGTGGGGAATTATGTTATGAGATCAGCTTGGTAAACATGCAGATACTGTTTTCTGTTCTGAACATAAGGGATAAAAAACCCCAAAGTCATTACTTTTGGTCTTTAAGATAGATCAGAGAATAAAACAGCTGTAGGGGTTTTTTTGAGGTTAGAAACTGAGAGCTGCATTTTGTGCAATTTGAAATAGTTGCATGGCATTAAATGCATGAGAAGGAATCTGCAGTGGACATCTTGACAAATTTAAGGTGACAAAGTACGCCTCTAGCACTGAGGAAAACCTCCTGAGAGTTGGGAATTTTAGTGATACACAGCCTTCTTAAACAGGCTTGGAAGCAGAGAAGATTAGGATATTAAACATTTTACACTAAAACACATACTGTCGTTACTAATCTCAGCTGAATCTGGATGGGTACAGGTTGAAGCAAGGGCAATTTTTGTTTCATCTTGTTTTTAAGAGTGCGAAACTTGGAGCATTGAGTTTGACTTAGTATTTTGTACAGAGATTTTTTGTACAAGTGTTTCCTAAGCAGTGTTTAGTTGTGTCTTTTGATAACTCTTTAGCATTTGGTTGTATTCAACTTTTGCTGCTGTTCTTCCATTGAGAATTCCATTAAAAACCCTGTATTTTTCCGTGTTTGCCTTTTGGGATGAGAGTGCACTTCTTAGGGCACTAAGAACCCTTTTTCTAAACCTTTTTCTGTCCTTCGCAGGGAATGTCAATGAAATTATTTCAAGCTTTTTTCTGTCTTCCTCTTTCTGAGCAAAATCTTACAATTTCCGGTATACACAGACTCAACATCCTCACCGATTTGGATCACTGATGGTTCTGTCATAGACAACAGTATGTGTTTGACAAAATACATGCAAAATTTAGCAAATAAAATTCAGAAAAGAAATACGCTACTGAATTGTCAACTCCTATGGACAACATGTCTGTCACAATGCCTTATCAACCTCTTGGAACAACTTTTTAAAACACATTTGGTCTCGTAACTAACATCATATTTCTTAGAATAACTTATCCTGGGGCTCACATAACAAATAGAGGCAATCAGAGACGTGAATCTCTCCAGTACGGCACACTGTACAAGCCCAGCCAAAAGCAAGACATAGTCACTACTCATCAAGCATTCTGATACCTTACTACAAATTTAAAAGGCACTGCAAAACACCAGTGAGATTAATTTGGGTATCAACTGGGTACTGGAATGATCATGCCCCAAACAACTGTGCTTGAAGCACTGGACAGGAGGTCTTGATATGTAACCAAGAAGTGTGAAACAAATGTTGACTTTTGTAAAATGTCAATAGTAAACTCCCTTCAATTTCAAGGAAAAACAAATTTCACCTCTATCTCATTTATAGCTCTGGCAAGAACATCTTGTTCAAAATTTAAGTAATGATGTCTTCGAGTTCCTAATCACAATCATAAACAAATACAATAACAAATTCTAATCTCTTTAGATTTGCTTTTGCTTTAAAAATGTAAAGAGCCAAATGTTTAATATAGTCTAATTAGATTTGGTATGGTAAAAAAATAAATTGTTAAAAATTCAGGGATTTCCAGTAGTGTTATCTTTATTTAAAAGAACCTGTTACTACTAGCGTGTTCTTTAAAAGTATAAACTCATTTTTAATATACAGAATTAAGACAATAGGAATAAAATGGGTTATATATTGTTCTAAAGGCTTATTATTAATAGAATATAATATTTTTGCATATCACGATTTCTCTAAAAATAAGATTTATGATCAGCGTCCAGAAACTCCACACAGGCTTACTATAAGGCTTCAGAGTGTGATTTCAATCATATTTTAACTGTTTCCTTTTACTTTAATGATGACTGATAAAAATGCAACTCCTTGTTCTTACCACGTTTCTACAGAAAAAATTTCATAATAGAAATAATACGTTTATCTTCCATTTGTCAAAAATTTTTTTTTCTCTTGTTTTTTCTGGTTTGAAAACAAAAGAGTTTAAAAGCTAATCCTGTCTGGGTGCTCATTTCAAAATGATGAATGAGTTCCAACATACGGAATAGCTTGTTATAACAAGTTTTATGATCAAGGTGAATTAAAGTTATGGTATCTGCAACTGTGATTTTTTTTGCTTCCAAAAACAGGTTCTGAGCTTTTGTCTCTTCTGTATCAATCTTTACAGCTAATCAGTTTATCCATCTCACCTAGTTTGACAGCACTTCTGAAGTAGAAAATAGATACAAGATTTTATATTTTAGAATCAAAGTATCATAGAATGGTTTGAATTGGAAGGGACATTAAAGATCATCTAGTTCCAACAACCTGCCATTGGCAGACCTTTCACTAAACCTGATTTCTCAGAGCCCCATCTGGTCTGGTCTTGAACACTGCCACAGAAGGATCATCCACAGTTTCTCTGGGCAACCTGTTCCAATGCCTCACCATTCTCATAGCAAGGAATTTCTTCCTAATAGCTAATATAAACCCACTCTCCTTCAGCTTGAAGCCATTCCCCCTCGTCCTGTTACTACATGCCCTTGTCAAAAGTCCCTCTCCATCGTTCTTGTAGACTCCCTTCAGGTACTGGAAGTTCGCAATTAGGTCATCCCAAAGACTCTGCCAGGCTGAACAATCCATTAAATTAATTCTCTTAGCCTTTCCTAAGAAATGCTCCAGCCCCTCCTATGGTGGAGAGGCTTACTTAGGTGGGAATTCAATCATATAAAGGCATAATTTTTGATACAGCTCATAAGTGAAAGACTACAAAATACAGACTTGTGGTGGTACCACAAGGCCCAGTAGAAGTCACAGTGCTTTCACAGTTCCTGAGTGTTCTGCATTATAAGAGATACATTGACCATGAAAGTACCCCTGTAAAGGTACTGTAAAGAACAACACTGCAAGTAGGGACAACTAAAAACCCTGTAATTGAGCAATATATGGGCAATTAAACAAATGAACAATGTTTCTGTGGTATCATAGAATAGACCTTGCGTATGCATTTAATATTACTCCTAGAGCCAGTGTCACAGCCATCACTGCATTTCCAGTAAATCCCTCCTGACACTCACAAACCTGAGATAATTTAATTCAAAGACAGGATGTTTCAGTGGCCAAAGGGAAAACAAACTGGTGAGTTTTCCCTTTTTCAGATATCTCGAGTACGCTTTCTAAATCTCAAAATGTGACTATCTTTATAATTTTACGTGTCTTTGAGACTGGCAGGACTAAACTTATTTTTTAATATAACAATGTAGAGTCATTTGTAGAGTTAGGATGGCTATTATGACAAAACAGTGAATTATTTTCATAATTAAAAGCAAAATGGAACTCCTCTGTAGTGTAATATTTCCTCAATTCTACCATGCTTATCAATGCCACACACACTGATAAAGAGTCTGATACTCCAAGACATTATGTATGAATTTTGGTACCCAGCCACCCAAACCCTTTAATTAGTGCTTAATTTTAAGCATGGCTCTCTGTAAACCAGCTACTTATGGGATTGCCCTTCAGATGACTTTATCTCATGTTTCTATGAAGAAAGTTTCTGTATTTTGCCTAACCCCTTCAAGACGGATAAAGTAAGGGTTACTGAAAAGAGACCAGATATCTTATCTGGTTCTTTACTAAGAAAACACCAATCAGTGGAAGTGATTATATGGGTAAGAGCATTCCAGGACAGATTTGCATTTCGTACTTTCAGTATTCCTTGACAGTGAAGACAAATGAAAGAAGACAAACTAGGATCCAGCACTTGCTTCCTTGAGTCTGTGTAGCCATGACTCTGGACACAGTGAGTGCTCAGGTTTGCCTATGCACTGAAGCTGTTATGGACCTGCAGCCAGTAACTTTGAAAGTCAACAGGTAGAACTCGCCCCAAGAGTGACCAGAGGCAAGGTAAAGTCCCTTCATGGGCAACTGCCTGGGCCGGCAAGCCTGTGGCACAAACAGCCTCAACAGCCTCCTACATTCTATCAGCTCATCCTTTATTTGCCCCGTGAACCTCTGTCAACCTTGAGACACGGTGCCACTCCAATTTCTAAGAGAAACTTTCCATGTCAAAGATCCCTAGCAAGGCTTGCAAATAACCCCAGGACATCATATCTCTGTTTTCTTCAGTTCTCTCAGGGGAGTGGGAGAACTTCTGTTTTGTAAATATTGAGCTTTTAGGGTCCTTTGTGTGACTCTGTCCTCTTTTTCTCATTGCTCACAATACTCATATCAAAAGACTTTTCCTGACTGTTGCAATCTCAGTACAATGAAGTTATCAGTGAGGGGTCACTGACTAAGAGGAGTTTTTAAAAAGTAAATTGTGCTTAGTGAGGCTGTCTCAGTAGTTAGTCACTCTTAATTATCATTAATTGCTCAGCATTGCTCATTGAAGAAGTCACAGAGGGAGACAGGGCTATGGCAACTTTTGTGACTCTGACAGAAGAGGATGCTGTGATCAGTGCTGGCATAGGACAGGAACCTCTGGGAAGATATAACAAGTACAGTGAGCAGCAGAAAAATTATCCAGGCAAAACAAGAAGTTGTGACAGGTCTCTTGTTTTTCTATTCTACAAGCTTTTAAAGGTATTTGCTTATTCTGTAATGCCATCTCTAAGGACGGTAATTTAGGGCAATAAGGTGTTGTCACTTTCTGACCATATCAAATGGTCATTAAAAATGACATTAAAAATGTCAGTTTACACAAATACACACATATTTCTGAGATTTCAATGTAATAAACACTTATAGCACAGACAACCTTATGCTGCATGCGAAATAAGACCTCTTTAGTTTTGTTTGAATACTCTAAACTTTTGACAAAAGATAAACCAATAATGGCTAAATATTAATTATGATCACTACTGGTATATGATATTCTCTCCTTTTATAAAAGTGTATCCAACAGTCATTATTCTGACAAAATTTGTCTTTGGAAACAATGAATCTCTTACATAAAGAAGGGGAAAGTGCACTTCCTATAGAGGTAATTGCTTTATTTAACTTGCTGCTAATTAAATATTTACTTTACTCTCTGAAAGCCCACTTCATTGTAACTTTGAGAAATCAAAGCCACAACCAGTTTTTCTGGTTGGAGAATTTTGTTTCCTGGTAAATAAAATTAAATTATGCCAATAAAGTTGACACCGCAATTTGCCAGGGAGAACTATGTAGTCAATTATAACAAGCAGAAAAATATTGCTCTGGAAAAGGATAATTTTTATCAGAGACTAATCACAGATGGAGAAACGCTAAGTTAGCAGATGAAATATGTGGATGATCATAATACAAAAGCTGAGGTCTGTACCAGGCTGCTTTAGCCTTTTACTTATCCATTTATGACTATCGCCTGTAAATTTGCGATGCCACAGAGCTGAAGTGCCCCTAGAAGTGTGCCAGAATTACATGTGAGAGAAGTGAAACTTAAAGTGAAAGTAACATATCACCACTTTATTTTCTGGGTTTTAGGAGGATAACACTATAACTGTATTAAAAATTAATGTGCCCAGGACACATGGGTTGGCACTGAGACCAACAGGTATGGGACAGCCCATATTTCTCCCATGAAATGCCCTTTTCCTCCAGAACCAGGCAGATCCCTCAGCATCTGTGCTTGGCCCAGGCTGACAGCCAGATTGCTCCAGGGACAGACAGGGGGACAGTTTGACAATAGAGATTATTGATCTTCAGTGCCCAAGAAATGTTCACTGGAAATGCTAATGTAGGTATATCCAGAAT
>WEIT01022410.1:7999-26809 GCA_013389985.1 Dryoscopus gambensis
ACTTACTTAGTTGATACAACATCCAACATAAAAAATTTCAGCTCAGCTTGTTTGGAGTGCTAATAACATGAAGGTTGTGCATTCAATCCTCATTTGGGACATTTATTTAAGAGTTGGACTAGGTGATCCTTGTGGATCCTTTCCAAATCAGAGTATTCTGTGAATCTGTGAATTTTATCTAACTTGGGTAGGAGAAAATTTTCTTATAGTAGAGGCACAATTACAGCATAATGAATGACTTGCAGCAGTACAATCAGTCATACTCTAAAGTCTAGAGAGTGTTTCTCTTTAGAAATTTTATCTGCTACCTTCAAGATATCTAGAATGAGGCAAATCCAAATAGTACTTAAGCAATAAAAATATCTTTTCTTTAAAGACACAGAATCAAGAAAAAAGAGTGTTTATTCTTTATCCTAAAGCATGCATCTTTGTTCTGTTGTTGCTTATGAAATCTACAGACTTCAGTTTTTCATTCACTCTTCTTGCTATGCTGTCAACTAACATGAAGAAAATTATTCTTTTTTTGCCATTACCCACATGAAGACAGTAACTCTTTGGATCACAAAAAAAATCATCATTATCTTTCAAAAAATATTTCAGCATGAGTTTTTGCCTGCAAGTGTTCATTTTGAACGTCATGTGTGTCCAGCACAACAATTCTAGACACACATACAAATGCAGTGGAATGTTTCAGGATAAGAAATGGAACTGTATACTCTTTATAGGATAACAAAGTAGTTTGATTGATCAAGAATGTAAGCAGATCATGAAAGTGATGCGAATAATTAGATCTATAACTGGAAGAGTTCCTAGTGTAGCATTTTCCTCACAAGTACTTTGTACTTCAGAGGTAAAGTAGCCTGGACTTTAAATTCTTCACAATTCCAGTACCAAGCTAGAAGTTGTTGTGTTCATCATTCAGAGACATGCTATTTCACTTGCATCTTACTGTGTATTTCTTACATTTTCCTTTTATTCTGATTTTAAACAGCTTACCTACTCCAGATCTTACTCTAAAGTCATATTCCCAAACCTGCTTAATAAAAATTTTTGGACCAATACAGATTTTTTTTTCTGTTTATAGCTGAATTATATTTTAATATTAACTTTGATTCCAAGTTACCTACTGTCTCTACCAAGCCATATACTGGTTTTCAGTATATGAGATCAAAATGGAATGGAGCCTTGTAATACATTTGTCATGAGTTATGTTATTTATTTACACTCCTGGTCATGAAATGATTCATTTTGAAACTTCACTATCAACTTAGGTTAAAATTTCTCAATTTCTTCCTTGAGGAAGAAAGCTTAAATCTTGGTATTCAGTTTTGTATTTTACTACTTACTGAGTTAAATGAAATATGGAAAAACCTTATCTTGAGAGAGTGCCAGTAAATCAAGCACTGCTGTAAATCTAACATTCATACCAGAAATAAAGAAACCGGAAAAGTTTTTCAAGAATAAGATCCCAAAGTCTGTGTCTACATTTTTTTCCATGTCCAAATTTTTCTAGAGACCTAAGCTAACATTTTACAGGTAAATCAGTCAGACACATAATTGTTGGCCCATATGCCTTTTAGCTTGTGCAAGACTTGAATAGTAAAGGGAAAAGGACACAGCTCTAGGAAAGTCCGAAGAAGTCAATTTTATTTCATGCCCTTTGGAGGCCCTGTGGTGTTCTGCACTAGATGCAGATCTATGCTAAAATACTGATATTCATTCTTGGTTTCAACTATTTTATTACACATCTCGGAATTAAGTTTTCTGCTTGACGATGGAACCACTTTGCTTATCCCAACAATCTCAAAGTTGGAAAAAAAAAAAAACATTTCAGTGTCATTAAAAGAGATTTCTACAGAGGAAGATGTATTTAATTGTTACTCTCTAGCCTCTGGGCTGGAGACATCTTGCTCTAAAGTTATGACATTTATGATGTTGACAATCTAGCTAAGTCAGGGATCTTGAAGACTAGATTGGCAGAGAAAAGCAGAGCAGAACACAAAATGATGCACAAGCAAAGCCATCCTGGCCACAGGATTTCAAATACTCTCAGTGGCTGTAAATACAGAAAACAGGCTTCCCTCACACTCAAACAGAGGGCAAGATTTTGGGATACGATAATTACTTTAAGGAGAAAACCATATGTAAGTTATCTTACACTACTGAGCCTTCATCTACGTCTATGCTAGAAGCTAAGCAGTGCCAGGACCTTTCCTGGACACCATGGCAGTCTATGTACTTGGACTGTGAGAACAGTCTCTGGGACCCTTTTGGGTCTGATACAAATGACGTTAACCCAAAAAATCCCTGGGCATGGAAAGGACTTAGCATAGAGTAGAGGCTGTTCCCAGTAAGCAGTTTACATGAGGCTGTGCTCTTTTAGAAGTGGGTTGGCATTACAGACACAGCTCCATGCCAGTTGGCCTCCACGCCAGAGATGACATCCTGGTCCCATTTACTTACTTATTACAGACCTACCCCTCATGCTCTTTAGCTGTACCCACTTGCTATGACCATATGTATTCTGTGGTGTGTCCTAACTTGGAAAGAGTAACAGCACTGAATAAAGATGTAGAATGTGAAAGGCTTTTCTATTACGGACTAACATAATTATTTTTCTATAATACTCATTTAAAAAATGAAAGTGGCATGGCTCTATCCTTATTTGTTAATTTAATTTCTTTGAAATAAATTTTTTGGTGTAAGTCTATTCGCTCCCCTAACTTATTAGGAAATGTCATGATTTTCTCAAATTTAGCAAAGTATACCCGTAAAAAGTGTCTGGTAATTTCTGTTAATACTATTTGGGTTACCTCCTGAATGCCAGAAAGATTCTGTTTTCTGAAATTCAGATATATCAAGTCAGATAATTAACAGTAGTAATAATAATAATAATAATAATAACAACAACTGTACTGAAAACAACAACAAAAACAATCACACACGAAAACTTAAAAGAACACAACAAATCAAACCAACATGGCAATTAGAAAACGTTAGTCAAAATCGCTCTTTTGGACTGAAGTTGCTTAAGCTTAAGATGCAGACAGCTCTTTCTTCACTAATGTGAAACCATTATCATAGAGCTGGAGATACTTAGCACTTCTTGTTCCAGCACTGAAAAAACTTGGTTTCCAAAGCAAGCAGCTGTCTCTGCATGAGAATCAAATGTGAAAAAGACAGTTAGGAAAAAAAGGGTTTCAAAGTGTTCAATATGAAAAGTGCTTCTTTCCAGACTTGGTGAACCTCCAGCTGTTATGCTGAGCAAATCAACACTGTTTTCCCATGAAGGTTGATTTATAGAATAGGATAAATGACCATTCATTTTGCTCCTTGAAAGGACATATTTGCCCCCCAGACAGTTATTCTTTTATATGGTCATGTTGAACTCAGGAGGAAAGAGAAAAATTACGTCTGAATCCTGCCATAAAATTACAACTCGAGGCAAAATTTAATGGTGTTCATCTCACTAATTAAAAATTTGATATTTTTTCTTTCTCATGGATGAAAAAATCCAAGGCAGAATTAATTTGCAAAGTGCACACTTGTTGCTTTACAGTGGGCAAAATCTTTTTCAGTACATAAGGGAGAGAGTTTGAAATGTTGTATTGCACGCCAGCAAGGAACCTTAGAAGATCATATCTCTTGTTCCTCCCACTGATCACAGCCACAATAACAACACATTGGAGACAGAAGGCTGGTGTAGCCTGTTACCCAGGGATCCCTCTAATGCAAGGAAGTTGCCAAGGGGACAGGTGGAGAGGATAGATAGACCTAAATCAGCTCCTTCTTTTTTATCCTGTTTCCCCAGCTGAAACACCTTGAAAGCAAGGCAAAAACTGGCAGTTTTTTAACCCCTCTGATCCACAACTTTTGAAACACATCATTCTGCCAGACATGACTAGGAGAGACTTTGAGGCTAATCAAATTTGTGTTCTGGGTCATACTTCTACATAAAGATGGCATTATACCACATCTATCTCCTTCCTAGCTCTCTGAAATTCAAATTTAATTTAATTTTGTAGCGGAAGAAAAGGAACTCATTCCATTTCTTCAAATTAGAAGGTGTATCCAGTAGTAACCTTTAATCCTATGCAAATAGGCACGTTGAGACAACATGTATCCATGTAACAGCACTCCCAAACTAATAAAATATTTTTCTCTGCAAAGGAATGGAAGGTAGTGAAGGGAACAGTCATAAAACACTCTATTTGCAGTATGTAACAGAAAAGGGTAAGCCTTCACTCACGGGTAGGCCAAAATAAAAGTGTAGAGTAAGCTCAAAGATATCCAGTAGGATGATGGAGAATATTTGTAAATTTTCTCTTATCTCCAAATAATCTACCTTCTGTGGTATACATGCCAGACACCTTCCTGACTGAGTCTGCTCTTCACATTGTAATCCTTCTTCTGTGACTCAGGATTCTTCTTTTCCTGTATTCCAGGATTTTTCATAGAATCATAGAATGTCTTGGCTTGGAAGGGACCTTAAAGACCATCTAATTTCAACCCCGTTCCATGGGCAGGGACACCTCTCACTGGTTGGGTTACTCAGAGCTCCAGCTAACCTGGTCTTAAACACTTCCAGAGATGGGGCATCCACAACTTCTCTGGGCAACCTGTTGTTGTGCTTCACCCTCTTCATAGTAAAGATTTTTTTCTACTATCTAACCTAAACCTACTCTCGGTTTGAAGCCATTTCCCTTTGTGCTGTGACTACATGCCCTTGCAAAAAGTTTTTCTCCATCTTTCCTGTAGGATCAGTTCAGGTACTGGAAGGCTTCAACTAGGTGACTGCAAAGCCTTCTCTTCTCCAGGCTGAACAATCCTGATTCTCTCAGCTTTCCCCACAGAGAAAGCGCTCCATCACTATCTTGGTGATCCTTCTCTGGACTTGCTCCAACAAGTCAGTGTCCTTCCTCTGCTGGGGACCCCAGACCTGAATGCAGTACTCAAGGTGGGGTCAATGAGAGGAGACTAGAGAGACAGAATCCCCTCCCTCACCCTTCTGGCCACATTGCTTTGGATGCAGCCCAGGACACGATTGCCCTTCTGGGCTGCAAGTGCACATGGCTGGGTCATGTCCAGCCTCTCATCCACCAGGACCCCCAAGTCATTCAAGGCAGGGCTGCTCTCAATCTGTTTATCTACAACCTGTGTTCATACCTGGGGTTGCCCCAACCCAGATGCAGCAGTTTTCACTTGGTCTTGTTAAACCTCATGAGATTCCCATGGGCCCACTTCTTGAGCTTGTCCAGATTCTTCTGGTTGGCATTCTCTCCTTCAGGTGTGTCAACCACACCACTTAGCTTGGTGTCAGCTGCAAATTTCCTGAGAGTGCGCTCAATCCCTGGGTCTGTGTCATTAATGAAGATATAAAATCACAGTGATCACCATATAGATTCCTGAGACACCCCACTTTTCTGTCTTCTATCATCAAAGCTTTGCTCCACCTTTCCCCTACTCCCTCAATAATTAATGGTGGTGCTGTCTGTTGAATATGACTAGATGAAAAACTTGACACACTGCTTTCTTGCAACTTTCTTTTTTTTTTTTTTTTGAGCTGGCTCTGTTCTTAGCCAAGGAATCTTCCTCCGCATCATCACTTATACCTCTAGTCTGTGATGAATCTTTGTCATCTTTGAATCACTGTTGGAATACAATATTTTCTTCTCTGTCCATTTTTTTTTCTTTTCTTTACCATGATTTGACAACATATTACACAGTTACACAGTATTCTCTTTTGAAATCTTCTGGATTCTCTCCATGTCAATTGGAATGGCCAGAACCTGACTGTTGTCAGTGAGTATTTGCAACACAGGTGTTTACATCTGAGACACTCACTTTCAGGTTTTCCAGAATTTCCACCCAACAGGGCATGGTTTATCTCAGCCTAAAGAAGACACCTACATTTTGTCACATGAGTCATACCCTAAACTCCACTGACTATGCTAACAAAAATTCTGTTGACTGTGATGGAAGCCTGCAAAATCAGCTCACATGTAGAAACCTGTGATACAGCCCTTAAAGTCAGCTGTGAGAATTGACAAACTCAGAATTTCGCCTCTTCTTCCCCACCCTTTATAAAAACTTTTTATTCAAGCAAGGACTCATCGCAGTATTGATGTTAGACTTTCCCAGGCTGATGTCCTGTGCTGAAGGCAATGTAAACTGAAGGCAACTCTAATACAGCTATGATACTATTTCCCTTGCCTGTCTGTCCTCAAAACTGTGAAATGCAACTCATCCATTTAGCATAGATACTTTTTCAAAAAATGTATGTGGGTGTAGTGGTTTTGTTCACATTTCTTACCTTCTGTGAGATAGGAGTAATGCAAAGCAGGTTCTCAACTTTAAAGAATATAAAGAAGTTTATTAACAGAACTAAAAGAAAAAAAGGAATAATAAGGGTCAGAATAAACCTTCAGAACACTTCTCTTCCCCCTACTCTTCTTCCTCCCACTGACAACGTAAAGACACAAAAGTCAGTGAAGAAGAAAGAGCTGAAGCCCAGAGAGAGGAGACAGAGGAGATGCTTCAAACCTAGAAGCTGAAATTCTTTTGTAAAGCTATGGTGATGGAGTATGATACATCAGAGAACTCCTTGTAATTTTGTGATAAGCATAGGGGGGTAGAGCGTTCAAACTGCAGCCACGAGCAAATGTGCCTGTGCTGAAATAAGCAAATGTTGAAGTAGCTGTGATCCAATGAGAAGCCTGAACAGAGAGACAGAGTGATGAAGTGAAGACCCTTGCTCCCAGGGAAGAAGAAGAAGACCTCTGTTCCTAGAGATGAAGATGATCCCAGAGATAGATAATGAGAACCTTTGCTTCTGAACAGCTCATCCTTAAAATAGTACCCCATTAGCTAAGACTGAACCCTTGAAAACCGTTGTGGGAAAAGCTGTAAATTGAAGAAAGGGACTTTCATACACCAACAAAAAGCCACCCTGGGCGGCTGTTGCGCTGTGACATTGAAGCCATAAAAAACCAGTTTCTTGTGCAAAAATTGCTATAGCAAAGCAAAAGAGACTCCTCTCCCTAAGTGAACTGATGAAAGACTACTATAGAGGTAGTAAACTGACTGAAATAATCCCAAGTTTGTGTCTTTTACGTTGTCAGTGGGAAGAAGAAGGGTGAGAGGAAGAGAAGTGTTCTGAAGGTTTATTCTGACCCTTATTATTCCTTTCTTCTTTTAGTTCCGTTAATAAACTCCTTTATATTCTTTAAAGTTTAGAGCCTACTTTGCATTCCTCCAAATTCTTATCTCACAGAAGGTAAGAAATGCGAACAAAACCACTACACTGGGTCATGAACTCCAGTAGCTCAGTTTGAAAAGAGTCACTGCTTTTTCCTTTTTTGTATTTGATATTTCCATCTGGCAGGCAATTCCCCTGTGTCAGATACCATAAATGACCTACATTACGTACCCAGACACCAAAGTGGTAACCTTATGGTTCTCCACACTCTACTGCCCCTGTCCCGCTTCATCACTCAGTGCCATGTATTAAGTTGACATGGTTATCTCCCAAAGGCAACTGTGGAAGCCATTCTCCTGCGCTGGAGTCACTGGACATTTTGTCATAAATATTGTATTGGTCAGCTTTTCACTGTAGGCTTAATGTGTCTTATTAAACTTTATATTTTCTGGCTTCACCATATAAATTCAATTTTTTATTAAGGTGGGTCACTGCTGAAGAAAATTTGTTTTTCAAGGGAAACACTAACACTATTTTTTCTAACTACACATGGAATAAATCAAATAAAATTTCCCAGAATTTCTAAAGGGTTAATTTCAATGCTCTGCTCTTTTTCCTCATTTTGATATCCTGTAACAAAAGTTTGTGTCTGTGTGTGTTGTGAAGAAAATGGAAATTAGACGGAAATATTCAAAAACATGATGAGCAAATGAACATAGGAAGCAGTAGGGCATTTATAGAATGTCAGAGGTCTAGACATTCCTAGGGCAATTATGTAAGTCTATAAAAGCCTTCATGCAGTTTGGTCATTAACTAATATGCCTCGCCATGGATAGCACGGGAATAACCATCATCTCTTACATGGGGTCTTACCCTTAAATACATAAAACTCTTTTCCTTTTCATTAAAAAGAAGTGTACCAGCAAGGAAAAGAAAAGACGTCAGAACAACTGACAGCAGCAAAAGAGTGCTGAAAGCCTTCGAAAGGGAGCAGGAGTGCATAGCAGCGCATGGGGCTTGTAATACAACACAACCTAAGGAACCAGCTAACAATGCCGATGACCAGCTCAGGGAACACTGATGTCAAACACACAGCAGCAAGGCCTGTCAAAGAGTTGGGAGGTTTTGGTATGTTGAAATACATATACCTGCCCTAGAGGAAATTTCAGGCAGAGTTAATTGAAAGATACTAATCTCCAGTGAGAGGAAATAGGAAGGGATTGGAAATCAAAGTAGAGAAATAAAGGCAAAGTTTTGGCCAACAGAAAAGAGAACAAAATATAGGGTAATCTAGTAGACCAGAGTATTTAAACATATGCTTAAATTTTAATGTATGGGTAATCCCATTGACTTCAACATATGCTTAAATGCTTTGCTGGATCAGGGCTTTAACATGTATTTGAATTAAACTGTAACATGATGATTTAGAAGTGAGCTCATTTTAGGTTTCACTGACTGAGGAGAGTTCTGCTCAACTGACATTTGGAGTAGAGATTTTTAATGAATGCCTAAGTACTTCACAAAGCAATTAGGCTGTCATTCAGTAATGGCATTTTTCTCTCTAAAAAAATTTTTCCTCATTCCAGATTATTATGTTTCAGATGAAGCTTGCAGGACATCATGATGCTGGTGCATAATTATACTAAACTCATACACACACACACACACACACACACACACACACACACACAATTCATTTTCAGCCACTTCATCAGCGTCTAGATTCTTATCAAGAAGGGTTGAAAGTTTCTGTAATGATGCACACCTCTGCTTAGTATTCCATATCAGAATATATGCAGCAAATTTAAAGGAGACAGGACAGGAAAAAATCATCTAGAAATAAAACAGAACTAAAGTTTAGACAGCTGTAACAAACTACTTCATAAGAATTAAGAAGTGGCTCATCCATCGTTTGGGACATACTGAATGTCAAAATTCAGAGTAGCGTGGTTTGCCAGATGGTATTGGTGGCATCAGCTAGAGAACTTTGGCTGCAGTGTTTTTACTGATCTCTCTCCTTTTTGCCAGCAATTTGCTGCTGAAAGCAACTGGCTGTTTCAGCTGCATCTGGGAGCAAACCCAGACTTAATACTAAAGCCATAAGAAGACCAACAAAAATAACTAGCTGGAATTCATCTATGGAAAGCTGGAGTTATCGTATCTGTTTTTATGGTGCACTGTTCAGTATTAAGCATGCTAGCCTTAAGAAGGAAAAAAGTAACATGTAAATGCACTGTCAGCAGTCTGATACACAACCAGCACACATACTGCGATAGCAGCAAGTAGGCCTAATTCTCCAGTCTGAAGTGGAAACAAACCAAAGCAGATAAAATGAAATGCTGAGCTAATGTAGGGAAACACATGGCTAGAAATGTGGTTAGAGGTATTTGTTACATTAAAACATTTTCCCCTGAGGCAGTCTTTCTGATGGCAACTGACATGACTGGTGTTTTGACAATGCTGCCTTTTCAAGAGGGTCTAATCAGTCCAGTGCTCAGTTCCTGGAGGAAAATGGATAACAGGTGCTAAACCTAGCTGGACTGTTTGAACTAGCCTGGCTGGCAAAAGAAGCCTGTAGCCTAATGTTCACAGTAAGAGCAGTTGGGCTCCATGGCTCAGTTCAGATCATAGTGCTGGGATCCAAACCTGGTGCTGAAGGAGGTACAAAAGACTGCAGTGAAGTTTACTACAGATCTGTGCCTACAAGATTTAATCAGAACTGAATAAAGTAAAAATAACAAGTAGCATGAGAGTACAGTCATTTATAAGATTAATCATTTCAGAAAAAAAGCCAATAAAAATTGGGTGGGGAAATGGGCATTAGTAGCATAGTAAAACACCTTCTTCAAAAGTTATACCCATTTAGACCCCTCTGTTATTTAATTTATACATCTGTTTTTTATTTATCTTCTTAACTGCTTGATTGAAAAATGAGCAAATCCTTGTATTAATGTCATTTCAGGAGAAACCTTTAATCCTGTGCTTGAGCCACATTTGCTACAAAGAGATATCCACACTTCTCCTGGCAAGGGGACTTAATTTATGTTGCTGTGTCCTGAATCCTTGTGTTTACTACCTGTGAGAGTAGCAGACCACTGGGTGTTGCCATGTAGAGGGAGCTGTAGAAGAGGAAGCGTTGTATGGGGTCAGCACGGAGCTCTTCCCAGCCCACTGTCACCGCTCTAGGGGAGCTGTTTGGCATCAGGGGCTCCAACTATTTTCTCTGCAGAGCAATGCATGAGCACATCAGTGATGGACAGATAGCTTCTGCGAGGAGTTCTGTCACAGTGGTGGTGTGTGTAGCTGGACAGTGATAGCTGGACACTGAACCCCTGGATTTTGGTACTGTTAATGCAGCCAATCAGGATAGAAAAAAATATGTTTTGTCTGTCCTATGTTTTATATTATATCCCATACTGCAAGTTTAATGCTAGTCTTCTTCAGTGGCTAGACAGGGTTTTCTCTTCTCTGCCTTTAGTGTATAGATAGTTTTCTCTTTCTCAGAAGCTCTGGAGACTGACCAGTTACACACTGTAGACAAGAGTTTACCATTCCTGCTAATATGTTATATTAATTCAGTCTGTGCAGTGTACATGCCCCATTGTGATTTCCAGATTCAAGACAGACTGCAGACTTAGGGGCAGGTGAGCACTTTTTTTCTCAGTTTGATTACCAGGGGTCATGAAAAAGTTTTTTTCTCTTTAATTTGACCATAGTCACTACCTAAGATCGACAGGCAACATGGTACCTTTTTTGATTTCTCCTGTTCTCTTCCTTCAAAATATTATAATTGTTACTTGTAAGTTATTCAATGCAGCTGCTGAATTTGTTGTAGGCTGCTGGTGTTATGTAGTAGTAGTATATGAAGTAGAAAGGTAGAAAGTCTGCAAAGGTCTGCAAACCTATTTCATCACTATATATGGTTTTACAGGTCTTGACAAAATAACCAGGTGATGACCATAAATAAGACATTTATAGGTCTTTATATTTAGCGGAATTATCTGACAACCTAAGTTACTTATGGCTTCTTGCAAGCTTAGTAAAAGAATCGAGTTCTGTTTCTCTGAGAAAATCTTGGGACATTCAGTGGAATGCAAACAATTTTTTCTCAGCCCTTGGAAACTGTCACCAACTGAAACTACAGAATAGTTTCTTTCTTGAAAAACAAAATAATCTGTTTGCCTCAGTTTGTTCTGTTATTGGTGATGTAAAAGTTAAGTAAAGGCACATTCTCAATCCTGCCTATCGGCTGTGGCTTTGATGGTCCTATAGGCAGAGCTAGCAAGTCCCATGGTAATATCTCAGCGACCCCAGAGTCCCAGAGTCCAGATATCACAGAGCATTCCTGATAGCATCAAGGTGTTGAGAAGACAACAGACACCCATCAGAAGACCCAGCTCACTGAAAAAACTGCCCATATCCCTGAACTACAAAGAGTACAGCATAGCTTACCCTTAAACCAGGGAGTAAAAGAGGAAACTGATTTTTCCAGATCTTAAAGATATTTTCAGCATGTGGTATACACGCGAGCAAGTCATCTGGACTTTTTATTTTACCCCTGATCTCTCAAAATCTGACCAAAGCTTTGGTTGTCACTCTTTTTTCCAGAATCTACGCTGTATTGGTTGTAGTGATGACACACTGTCTCTTCTGTATTGAAAAATTTGTTTCAGCTTGTTTATCTTGAGTAGAGGGATAATTCAAGGAGAAATAGGGACAAAAAAAGGATACTTATATTTCAGTATCTGCCTATACCTAGTAGTAATCTTAAAAACAAAAACAATCCACAACCTCTTAAATCTTGGAGGTCATTTATGATCACAGTTTCTTGCAAGTATCCATCACCCAGCAAGACTGGATATGGGTGGAAACTTGCAAGACAGGTTTTTTTTAATGACAGGTGTAAATACGCTTCCTTCCCTTAAGTGCTCACAAATATCACAGTAAAACATATTGACAAGTTCGACAAGACCATATTTTTCTAGAGTGATAAAAATACAGCTTATCAAGTACTATGAAGCCAGGTGCACACTTCTTTGGAGAAAAGAATGCAAAGATAATGTGAATCGAACTGATCAATTAGGTCTTCTGTTCAAAATCAGCTCAAAAGGAAAGGATACAGCAGCAGTTTTTGTTCTCCAAGTTGGGGAACTGCCAAAATAGCATCTTTTTGCCCCCCAGTGCGTCAGCAACAGCAACATGGCCATTTTAAATTACTTCAAACCATTGTTAAATCTCTACCAACATGTCCAAAATAATTTTCTCCAAACAGCTTTCAGCTGCCCTTTTGAAGTCACAGCAGCACTATAGAGGTGAAAACCACTAACTCCTGCTTGGGCTCCTGTGAGTCACGCAATGCTTCAAGGTGTTTATTTTTCTGAGAAAGTATTTCAATTTGCCACTTACAGTTAAGACATATTTACCACCAAATTGTTGGAGCCAGAACTGAGTTTCTTCAACAGCTAATGTCCCTAGCAATCTAATAATGGAATTAAAACTGTCACCAATATAGCAGGCTTTCTGCTTTCTGCATTCTGTTAAGGATTTATCCATAGTATTTGCTGTTAAAACATTGCAGAGCCACTAGATGTTTTATTGATTTTTTCTTTAAAAATCACGCTATGCAAACACAAAGATCTTAGTCTTAATATTTAAAACAAGTAATTTCAGTCACTGAATTAAAAAAAAAAGGTATTTTGAGGAATGCCAGCCTTTTAAAAATAACAACCCACAACCTGCAGGTCAGAAACAACTTTGTGTATTTCCTTGAAAATATCCACGTTGTCAAAAAGGGGAAAAAATGGTATTGAATGTCAATGACCATGAAAGTTAACAGTGCTATTTCTTTAAATGCAACTATCTAAAAATTCAAGGACTAGGCTAATAGACTTTGTAATTCCAGGAGGCAAGATACTTGCTTTACTGTGCAGTGCAGGTAGCTATAAATCACACCCAATTATTAGTAGTGGAGAGCCCTTAGACCATTGATGTTAAGTGGGTGACTAACTTTGCCTGTAGGACATGCATCTGTCCATGTTCTACTGCCACAACACTGTTCAGGCAGTAAAACACATGTCTTTAAACATGTTGTAATATTACATGTTTACATGTCACTGTGGAAAGTCCCAGTGTACTCATGAGCAAGGCAGAGGCTGAGCATCACAGAAGACTGAGTATGGAAATGAGTTTTATCTAACAGATGATATGAAATGCCTGTGGTGGCAAAAGCATTCATGTTAATCACAAGGTTTTCATTGCTTATATTTCTGGAGGATGCAGATATTCAGTCTCTAAGCAGTAAGACATTAAAAGGGAAGGCACTGAAGGATTCTGCAATCTATGTTCTTTCCTAACCACTTTAGCTTTTCCAGAAAATCTTTTACCAGTTGTGGTGGTTTAGCAGTTTAGAACACTTGGTTTGTAGGGACAGAAGAAAAAAACAGCTGCTCGAACCTTCTGTGACCGGCATAGAGCCAAATAGCTGATGAGTAGGTTGCTAGGCCAATTGAACATGCTGGAAACGCCTTTGTGATGTACACATTTAAGAAAGAAGAGACCGTGAGAAGCTTCCTTTTTCTGCTTCCCCGCTGAGGGGTGGAGAGCAGGGGATCCCCGGGCCTCCTCCAGAAGTGGGCTGCTGTGCCGGGAGAGGCCACCCCGGAGCTGCACGCAGCCGAGAACAGCCGCGAGCAGCCACGCAGCCAGAACCGGGTGGCGCGAGTCTCTGCAGCCGGTGCAGGCCGCGCGGGGCCAGCGGGCCCTTCCACACAGCCGGCGCGGCTCACGCCGAACCGGGAAAACAGCACCATGCAGCCAGCAACAGGAGACGTGGTGAGTATTCCCTGATGCAGAGCTCGGACAAGATCAGTTCCTCAGCCGAAAACTTACACATACCAACTTTCTTCCAAGTCGGAGAAAACGGAAAAGTGGGGTCACGTGAGGAGAAAACATGGCGACACCAAGGTCTGTGGAGGGAGATAGCAGAGGCGCTCCAAACACCGGAGCTGAGATTCTCCTGCAAGCCATTGTGAGGACTATTATACAACAAACTGTTTCTTTATAATTCATTGAAGTGCAAGGGGGGCTGCAGAGATCTATACGCAGCCAGTGAAGAAAAAGTGCTCACACCATAGCGCGTAGATATTGTGAGAGGCTTTTAGAGATTGAAGAAGAGAGCCTTTGCTTTCAGGCTGGAATAGCGCATCCTTAAAAGACTAAAACCCCATGAACCATGATGACCCACTCTGGCAATTGTGGGAAGACTGTGAGACCCGTGGCAGAGATTTTTTCACTGCAGCAGATTCGGGCAGGCTGTTGTTCGTGAAGTTTGAAACTACGCTAGAGAAGTTCATAGAGACGGACCCCAAGGCACAGCAGAAGAAACTCTTTTCCATAAGCATAAAGAAAGACTCTTAAGAAATGAAATACTGTCCAAAACACCATTTGTTTCCCTTTCACGGGTTGATGGAAAGAGGGAGGTACTGGAAGAGAAGGGTATTCTGAAAGTTTGCTTTGGTGTCTCATTATTCTTTTTACTTTTAATTCTGCTAGTAATAAATTTTCTTTATACTGTTTAACTTTGGACCTGTTTTGCCTTGAAGTTTTTCCTTTTACCCCAATAACCCTTATTTCACTTCATAAAAATGAAGTTTTAGTTCCCCTCCTCTGCTCAGCTATAGCAGAGGTAAGTAAGTGAATAATTTCTTCGTGGTGCCTGGCACCTAACCAGTGTCAAACTGCCACACCAATTCCATTAGCCACAAAGCAATACTTGCAACTACTGCTATTTTGATTAGCTTTTGTAAGTCAACAAGATAATAAATAAATAACACAAGCAAATATATTTCTCCGCTTACTTAATTTGGAAGTTTTGGAGGTCACATCTGCTCCCATTAGCTTCTACCATGTTCAGATACTAAACCATCTGGGACATATTGAGAAAGATATACACAGGGGAATTCTTATAAAGGAACATCATAAAGTGGGTCACTCACTAAACCTCTTCAGTGGAAAACTAGGCAGAACTTGGCCTGTATAATAGAGGAGCATGAAATGTGTTTGGATGACTGACACTGCATCAGAGTATGGATCTGAAGGTAGGAGTGTGCAGAAAGCATAACTTGCAACCTCTTGTAAGTTATTAACACTGACTCAAAAATATGGGGGGCATGTTTTCTAATTGTTTCTTATATATTATGAACTTTCAGTTTGAATTGTTGACTCATGCTCCACTTTCCCTTTTTTGTAGATAAAATTTGGAAGATTTTTTTTCTTTCCTACCTATAAGGTAGATGGATATTCACAGCAAACTAACATTTAAAACTGTCTTCCTTGTCATAGCAAACTGTTGCAGATGGAGTTGTGCACTTCCCTGCAAGAGAGAAGCAACAGTAAACTTAAATAATATTAAAAAGTTCAGTGGTAAATGCAACAGTGTTTTAACAAGATTTGAGGGCAATACTGCATAGAGGACAGGGACAGATGAAACTCTCAGGGAGACCCTTCCATTGAGTTATGAGGTTCAGAAAGGACCCTATTTCTTTCTAAACTGCTTCTCAGAGGAGAGTTTGGGTGTCTTTGGATTCAGACTTCATTCCAGACTAGGTCAACTATTGTTTACATTTATAAATTATTGTTTATGTCTAAACACGTATTTGTACACAATCAATCCTTTATATTGCTTGGCTAAGATTTCAAAGTTTCAGCATGCTTGGTCACAATTCACTTACTAAGTACCTGATGTGATAAGGAGTCTCTCAAACTTGAGCAGTAATCTTGAGAAGCATAGGGACCCCCTTCCCTACTCAAGGGGAGGTCCAGCTGGGCAGCCCACTGCCATGTAGGAGAGCACACTGTCCTGCCAACACAGACAATTACACAACGTGTTCAATAACAGTGATACTGTTTAATTCCCAGGACTTTCTCAGTCTTTATGATACAAGACAATTAAGAGTATTAACAAATATGACAAATAAATATAAAAAGCCTGAAATTAGGGGAAAAAAAGATATAAATACTGCCTAGCCAATTTGTTCCATGTTTTCAACAGCCATCAATCTGAAATGTCAGTTTGAAATGGATTTCTGGGAATCAAGCAAGAAAGACAAGCCACATAAAATTTTGAATGTGTTAGGCCTTAAACTAAAATACTGATTTCAGTTCAAATACTTTAATAGTAATCCTTGTTCATCCTTATTTATCATGCATGTTCAATAACAGAAAACAAAAGAAGAATGTCACTATATTAGGTACCAAATCTATCAGGAGATGGTATCCTACCATATTGCTGTAACAATTTAGAAAAACGGATGTTTTTAAAATGATGTCTTATTTTTTAAAAAGCCACTGTGATGTGGAAAAAGCCACTTTTATATCCTAGTGAAGGATATAAAAGAAGGTGACTTTATTAACAACAAAACTTAGGTGTAGATTATAAGGTGGGACCACTGCCACCAAGTGGAAGTAAGAACTGTCTCAATTCACATCAAACGTCCGTCGCATTTTGTTTCAGGTTGTGCCATCCATTAGTCAGCATGTTTCAAAAGCTAGTCCAAGTTGTAGACCACTGCAAACAGACTATTCCTTGGGGCATAGGTACAGGAAAACTGTAAACAATCTATCTCTTGGGGTATAGATATGGGATTCCCTAAAATTCGGTCAACAGGGAGTTTATTTGCATAGGAAGGCACATATATATTTAGTTGAGCAAGTGTAACTGCCTTTCATTATCATATAATTAGTTTTATAATCCTGCTCATTTCTTGGTTTATATTTCTTGCAACAGTGAGTCGACCTGATTAGATATTAAGCATGTCAAATAATACTTTTGACCAATTTTATTCTCCTTCTCCTTAGAACTTCATTGAGTTCCATTTTGCATTATGAAAATGCTCACAACATATAATAAATTTTTCATTTCAATTTGCATTAATCACTGCATCAGTCAGAATTCAATTGCCTTTGTTAACATATTGCTCATTCACACTGCTAGGAATGGTTTTGCTCATGTTCATCTGTAGAAATTTTGGGTCTAACTAGAATAACTTGGGAACATGCATATTACTGTACTGTGTTCTGCTATAAGACTCTCTTTCTCATCTTGGATGAATGACCTACCCTACTAAATTCATCACTTCTGTCAGGATTCATCCTTTATAAATTGGGAATAAAATTTCCCCTAATTAGAATGGTTGATACCGGGATAAAATTTCTAAGTGGCAGTGAAATGTTGAGAGCCCTTTTAGTCAGCAAGAATTTGGAAAATCAGTTGAATAAAATGAATCAACTAATGAAGACAGGTATTTGGTAGATGGATAGATGAACTCATAGACCTCAATATCATTTTCCTTATCAAACTCATTAACTTCTTTGCCCATGAAGCCAGCACTATAAAAATAGGACCGTTATCTAAATTAGTTTTTTTAAAAACCATCAGAAATTAACATGATTATGTTTAGAAGCACAGATGTATTTTCTTGCCTAAAACTAAAAAAAAAACGGATGTACTATTGGTACATACATACCACATCTCGCTGAAACATTTTGTATATGTCTAAGCTGTGACAGTATTTTGATTCAGACCTGCTCAGGGAGTTAATTCATCCATGGATAATCACCACTCCCTGCAGGTTGATCTACTCATTTCATGTTAAAGAGAGGGTCACTCTACAAATGCACAGCATTAATCCCTTTTTATTTCTTGCAGAATCTGTTAAGAACTGCAAATACCAGAGAGCTGAAATATTTGAGTAGACTACGCATTTTTTACCCTTCCAAATCTTTTAAGTTGTAGTTGTAAGGAAAGCGCTTCTTTCTTTGTAGAGACTGCAGAGGTTCTTCTACTGGGTAGAGCTGTTCTGTGAAACTTTTTCACAATTAACTCTGCATATGGACCCATCACCTTAACCATCTGCATTAGTGAAAGTGACAGAAAATGTCTCCAACATGAAGTTAAAGGATTCAGGGTGGAATAATTCTCTTTGTATACTTGTCTAAACAGTTACTTTTCTCTGTGTTTAGAAAAGACTTCAGGGATAGAAATTAGACTGAATCTTTTCCTTACATTTTCAGACATTCCTTCTAACTAGAGCTTTCTTTGGAAAGCTTATTGCTTAAAGTGAATTATTTGGCTGAATGTGAAATGAAGACTGCTTCTAAAGCCACAGTGTATGCACCGCTTTCCCACCTAGTGTGGGTTGACCAGTACATAGAAATTTGTCACAAGTCATACAATATTTTTCCGTTATAGCTCTCCATTTTCAGGGGGACTAATCACTAGAGAATATCAGACTAAACATGGAAATATAAAAATGCAAGTCTCAAACACCACAGGCTTCAAAGAAACAAGGATGGATTATTTTTAGCTTGCATTCTAAGCTAAGTGTGTGTGATAATTTTTATTNTATCTAGCCTAATTTAATATTGGGCATTGTGGAAAAATTCTTCGCAGCTGAAATTTTAAATACTTGTGAACTAGCATCATTTTTCTACTTAATCTTACTTTGTCAAGACTAGACAGCCCCAGTTACTCCAGTTCCTTCTTAGAGCTAGTGTTTGTTAGATCTCAGCACATCATGGATGCTTTGTGTTTGACTCTCAGTTAACATGCATCT
>WEIT01022411.1:1787-12890 GCA_013389985.1 Dryoscopus gambensis
AGCAGAGTGTGCTGACATTAGGGTTTCCCCAGTGGTATAACTGGGACTGAATGATTCAGAGAACTTCCTTCCCACCATGCTAGGCAGAGTTGAACTTAAAAATGTGTCAGTATATATTTATACTCCTTCTTTTCCAAGGGCAGAAGGGCTGTTTAAGTCTTTCACATCTGCCTGCTCTCTCCCACCCTTTTCCTGTGGGAAGTTCTTCTCTTACATCTTCGGCCACAGAGAAGGGGAAGCTGTTTGAGGGACTACACAGCAACCAAAAGGTCAGTGAAATCTTCCTGGGAAAGCTGATTAAAAGTGTTACTTTATTCTCAAAAGTGATTTTTTAAAAATTTTGGTCAGTTTTCTGAGCGACAGAGACATGCTGAACGACAGAAACTGATTTAGGAGGGCTGGAGGTTGTGATAAGAAGGGGCTTGAGGATACAGTGTAAAACTGCTGAACTGAAACTAAAACGTGTGGTAAACATCAAAGTAATAAACTGTTAATTAATTAAAGACCAGTGCCATTGATGTAGAATTGCCTTTGGCATTAAAATTAACTATCTGATTAAAATGTGCAGAGCAGCTCATGTTTCTCATAATGTATCTACAGTGCACAACTGGCATGGAGTGTTAAAGTGCCTCCAGACTTTCGAAGAACTAAGTTCACATCAGGAAAAATACAACAACAGAGATACAAAGCTCTATATAAATAGTTACCAGAAGCCAGAATCAAAGACTTGTTTGTTAAAAAATAACCTGAGCATCCTTTACACAGAAACATACAAACCTTTATGCAGAGGTTTGTTCTCAAGTGTGAACTTTTTTCAGGAATCCCAGGAGCTCAATGAGACAGCATCCATATCTGGTTATCCAGGCTTTCTTTATAAATCACAGGCAAGGTATTTATTCCCTCTAAACTTAAAGTTTGGACTCTTCAAGACAGCTGAGCGTGTGAGGACATTAAGTCATACAGTCTATGGGTTCTGTTGATGCTGGGAAAGAAGAAAAGTTTATGGTTCAGAAGATATTCTGAGCTTGCAGAACTGAGCAGTACCCAACAGCACCGCTTTTACAGGACCATATTTAGTTCTGGTTGAAGCCTTAGCATTTCAATTCTGCTGCAACACATTACACTTTCCTTTCTGCTGCTCCCCATACCAGACAAGCCTGCGTCGGTAGATGCTAATTTTGTGCAGAACTCCACAGAGTAATGCATGTGATGCATAACTGCATAAGTAGTGCATACAATTTCTGAATTTAACTAGCAGCCCTACACAGATCAGATTGAAAAACTTGCAGCTATTTCATGTCTTAGAAAGAGTCAAAAACCAAAATCAGTACCCCAACTTAATTTAAGAGATTAGCTCCTTAACTTCTCTCAGACAAATTAAGGTGTCAATTTACTGCACAGGTCATGTGGAAAAGTAGAAGAGATGAAAAGAAGCCAACCCTCACAATCCCATAGGGCACATTTCTTTCTCTAAATGGGCCAAAACTCACGCTGCTGGTTCAGCTCCAGCAGGTCACCTAATACTATCTTACTGAGGCCACTCATGTGATTCATTATGGCTAATCAAACCCAGAGTACTTAAACAAATTCTGATCCCAGAAGAGAGTATGTTGAGCCTGCAAACAGAGACTGTTAAGCAGTGGTTAATATGTAAACAACCTGCTGAAAATTGAAACAAAAAGTAAATTTTCTTGGCTGATGAGGCTGGGCAAGCTCCTTGTCATGCTGTTCTTTTTACTTTTAAAAGTTTCATTGACATGGCCTCAGTTGCTCAATGCCTGAGACTTGCCATAGATTGCTGGAGGTACTTTTTAGTTACCTCAGTGTTGTTCCCTGGAAAACAGGAGATGATTGCAGCTCTCCTGCCACTCCCCCTTACACTCCCCTTGGTACACCCCCTGAAGTCTCAAATGGCAAGCCTGCTTTAGGCAGCTGAGGATCAACTCCTGCTAGAACTTCTTCCTACTGGGGAAAAGCAATAATTCGTTTTTGACTCTACACAGCCAAGTTCTTTAAAGAAAATAAATCTCCAACTGTTAAAAATTGTCATCCAGTGTTCATGTAAATACTCTTTTAAACCTTCATACTTCTTTTTTCCCTGCAAATGGGTAATTAATCACTTACAGAGATACACTACTTTTCCATGATTTATTTTAATGCTGTTTTGCTGTTGTTCAGGCTAATAAAAAACAGTGGTATTTATTTATTAACACAGATTAAAAATACTTCTTGGCTTTTTCTTCCTTTGCAAACTTTTTTCCCCTCTGTGTTTGTATTTTGAAAGTTTAAAGGACAACCTATGCTGCATAATAAAAGTCCTTAGTTATCTAATGGCTAAATGTAGTCCAGGCAGCCAAAATATGAACCTTCTGCTCTGCTATATAATTCTGTCATGGCCATATCAGCATTAGCTGTTTTCAAGGAAGAATGCCTCCATTTTTACAGCATTACACACCTCAGAAAACGACTGTCTATGAATAACTTTGCCATGAGCTAGGTGGTGAAAAAGGGAGGAGGATAGAGTTTAGCCTCCTCCCCCCAGATCACCAGCCAGCACAGCTCACAAATATATGTTTAAACTTCAAGACATTAAGTTTACTGTATGTTCATTAAGCATATTAGTGCTATCTCTTCAACATTTCATCCTGTCACTAGGACACACAGGACAACAAACACTCAGAACAGAAACAACTAAATAGAAAAACCCAGTGAAAAACAGGAAGGTGAAAGGAGCACATTAACAGAGGAAAATACTAGAATTTTCAAAATGTGAACACAGTCTTATGTTTCAATTGCTTCACTCAGGTAGAAGATGAAGAGAGGGGGGCAAAGAAAGAGGATGTGTAATTTTTTCGTTTTGTACACATGATAAAAATTTCCTTGCATTTATCAGCTAAACAATGTGGTGGAGAATGGTCATTTCATATTCATATGCAATAAAAGCACATACAGTACAGCAAGAATATGCTGGGTAACTGGAAATTTCACAAAACTAATTTTGTATCACAGATTTGGTGAGACTAATTTATTCTGTTGTGCTTAATTATTTTAGCATCTGACTTCTCACATGTAATGTAGTGTATAGAGCATTTAGTGAAACATTTGTGTTTACAAATCCAGTTACTCGAAAATTCCCCTTCAGTAATATTCAGAAGATTTTATGTATCACATACATAATTGCCTGATACGGATTGGAACATTTAGTCAGAACTGTTGTTCTGCACACATGGCAAGGGCAAGGGCAAATAACTTTCTGATTGCCAATGTTTTGGTTGAATAGGCTGCCCCTTAGTCACATGATTTCTCCAAATAATTGATGTGTATTCTGAAAAAATCTTCACTGTATTGCTTACCTTATTGATGTAGTTATTTCTTAGTAGACTGACGACACTGTACCTGAAATGTTCAGAAAAGGAAAGATGAAAAATTCTAATGAGAATTTAGGTGTAAAAGTAGTCCAACCACAGGGGAACACAACATGACTGTTTAACAGAATGGTCCATGATTATTTTTCTGCAAATAAACAGAGAATAGTTTAATTTATAGCCATAAATTCACTTATGAAGTGCTAAGTCACTAAACAGTCACCCTCCAAATATGTTTCTGCTCTTCTTATCTTGTCACATTGGCCCTCTGCATGATCTTCCTCTGTGAGAAGTAAGAGACTCAGAGAACGAGAACTCAATCAAAGTTATAGATGTCTGACTTCTTTCAGATTTACAGTTCTAAAAGAGTTTCCCTGTAGAAGGAGAAAGGCAAAACCTAGCCAGGCTAAAGATGGAATTTAAGGTACTTTTGAAAGGAAGCTCCTGAAAGCCTACAGTAGGGGTGCATGTGTGTGGGTATATGCATACATAATGTACTTATTTATATATATATACGTACACACACACCATATATGGTGACAGAATATCATAGAAAAGAGATGAGCAGATCCATAGCCAAAATTTGTTAAGGTATGCCCAAGGATTTTACGTATTCATAGAAGGGACCCACTAGGATCATCAAAGTGCAGTTCCTGGTTCTGCACAAGACAGCCCCAAGAGTCACACCATGTGCCTGAGAGCATTGTCCAAATGCATCTTGAACTCAGACAGCTTGGTGCTGTGACTGCTTCCCTGGGGAGCCTGTTCCAGGGCTCAGCCACCCTCTGGGTGAAAATTTTTTTCCAAATATCTAACCTAAACCTCCCTTGACACAACTGCAGGCCATTCCATTAGGTCCTGTTGGGTCACCAGAAAGAACAGGTCAGTACCTGCCCCTCTGCTTTCCCTCATAAGGATGTTGAACATTGCTATGACATCTCCCCTCAGTCTCTTCCAGGCTGAACAGACTGAGTGACCTCAGCCTCTCCTCATACGGCTTCCTCTCTTGACCCTTTACCATCTTTGTAGGCCTCCTTTGGACACTCTCTAATAGCTTTATAGTCTTCTTATATTCTGGTGCCCAAAACTGCACACAATATTCTATGCTAGGCCACAGCAGCACAGAGCAGAGTGGGGTAATCACCTCTCTGAACCAGCTGGGCCATTCAGATTATAGTGTTAAAAGGAAAGAACCTATGTAAATAGAATATATGCAGGGAGAAAAAGATGATGACTGTAAGATTTCTTCCAGCTGTTCTCAATGTTATTCTTAGCATTAGCTATTCTTAGCCTTAAAATGAGTTTTTAAAGATTATCTGGCTGAGAGAAATTATTTGAATTATTTAGGCTAAAGCAGAGGGAGGCACTAAAACTCTTCAACCTGTGGGCAGATAGAGCTGCCACGTTCCAGGTATCTCAAACAAATATGACAAGGCTTGTAGGAAAAGGCAGTGCTTGACACCACTAGAATGAAAAGAAACTGCATTGTACTTGTACCCAGCCTGTGGCACTTTCTGCTGCTCTCAGACAAATGTTGCCTATGATGTCATCTGCTAGGACAGTCACGGCGGCTCTTCTACCTTATTCCCACCACTGCCTGGAGCTTCCTCACAAAATCCCACCACGTGCTCCTGAAAGGTGCCTCGGAAGATTGATCCAGCAAGCGGCCAAGTGCGTTTGGAGGCAGCCGGCCCGGGAGCAGCCGCTCATCGTGCCTCCCAGCGCAAAGCCAGGGCAGGCGCCCACCCGCCCGCAGCCTCAGCCGCATGAAGCTGCGGAGGAAGTTGTTTTTGAGGGCGGATCATTCGTGAACCCCCCGCCAGGGCTGTTCGCGTGCAGAACATCAAAGTAGGGCAAAGCGATGTTAGAGAAGCCCCTGGTTGCTGGGAATGAGAAATGGTAGAGTGTCGCGGGGGGCAGACTCCAATGGTCGCTCCCGCGGAGGTGCAAGGGGCCCGTAAGGGCGGGGGCAGCGGGGCTATCTGTACAGGCTCTGAGACCGCGGTGCCGGGCCTGACCGACCTCCCTTCTCTGGGGTACACGGCGGGGAACGCGGTCCGACCCTTTAGGGAAGACCCCCAGCCCCGCTGCGCCCCCGCGCCGCTCAGCTGAGCGGAGTGTCCTAAAGGGAGGAGAAGAGGGAAGGGCGAGCAGGGGGTCGGCAGGGTGGGGTTTGCCGGCCCGCACGTGTGGGAAGGCCGGGCATGGGGGCTCTCTGAGGGGCGGAGCGCCCAGCTTGGGCTGCGAGAGAGCCCCGCCGCTGTCAGCGCAGCCCGCAGCCGCCGCAGGGAGCAGTGCCCGGCCGCGTAAGTGGCTCCTCTCTGCCGCCTTCCCTTCCTCGGGACCGGGTGGGCGAGGGGTTGGAGGAAGCGCCGCTGCCGGGGCCTCTCGGCTGGCTTGGACGTGGTGGGGAGGGCTCCCAAGTCCCAGGTGCAGCGAGGCCACTGTGCGGCCGGAGGGCGCTGATCCCCGCCTGGCTCCGAGGAGTTATTCCTGGCGTCGGGCGGCTTGCGCGGGGAGAGGAGCAAAGGCGTTCTCTGCTGCCTTTTAAAGTGCGCCGTCGGGAAAAGGGCGCTGGCGTTCCCCGGCTGGCCCTGGTGGCCGTCGCTCCAGCGCCAGGCTGCTGCAGCCGGGGAGCGTGGCGGGTGGACGGCACAAGCGGAAAGGCACCTGAGGGCTCCTGGGCGGCACGTGTGGGACCGTGTTTGCTCGTCCTGGGGTAGCATTTGCTGCTACTGTAAAGGTTTGGAGGCGTCGGTTGGTGAAACGCGCCTCCTTGGGTTTCTGACAAGCTCGCTCAAGGCACTGACTTTACCTGGAGGTGCTGTCCGTGCAGGTGTTACCCGTGCAGGGGTTTACTGACTCAAAGCGCACAGTCGCAGTGCAACCCCAGTTCTTCAGTGCGTTTTGGGAAGTTGGGGAAATCGCACTTTAGTGGAGAGCCTGAAGTAGGTGCAGGTCCCTAACTGTGGTAAAACAAATTTAGGAAATGTAAGATTGTTCCTTTCTGCCAATTCTGCATGTTTAATGTAGAAATGTGTTTGAAGTATATATGACCCCACATATAATGCTACTGACAGCTGGAGAAAACTAGTCCAGTAAAATAACTTTAAAATTTAAGGTATCAGAAGCAGGAGAACATAACCCTTCCGTTTAAAATACTTGGTATCAGTTGAGATTTGTGATACCATGTTTGGATGGTAGAGCATTATCAATCTGATGCCAGGTCTGGGTGAATGCCATTAATTTGGCTGAATTACATTACTTTTGGGGAAGAGGGAGTATCACACCACTTTAGTTCTGACAGCACCTGTAGTTTCTGCTGATTTTTATGCTGGTGCGTAACACATCATTCCAGCAACTTACCTGTGAAAGGGAAAGAAGTTTCCTGAAGTTTGGCCTAAGGTGGGAAAAGACTTTCTTCAAGCCTACCCTCTGCTTCAAGTATGTTAATACCCAGAATTATTTTAGAAGCTTTCAGACTTTTCTCTTTATGTTTTTCTTAGTAAAATCAAAACAAATATATTGTGAGGCGTTCAGATGTTTCAGAGATGGTGGAGGTAAGACAAGGGATCATGGCATATAGGACTTGTATATATTGAAACAAGCTGATGGTAGTTTGTTTATGCTAGAAAGACAAAACACATTCTATAAAAAGTTCCTGTAGACGCTGTGCAGACTCAGTACACAGTGGGTCTTGGATTAGATTTTGGATTACACACTGTGGAAAATGTTTTGAGTTCTGGTTTGTGTTACCTAATGGCATTAAAACATCAACAGTAAAAACAGGCATCAGGCCTATACAAAAACTAAGCTTGTTTTCATTGACATCTATAATACATACTCAGAAAAAGACATGGTGCCTGCCTGCCCTGCTCCTGTAAGCAGATCTCCATGGCTGCAATGCATTTCATTTGACTCTACCCCTGTCCACACAATTCTTCTAAACCCCAGTGCACTGGGTTCTGATGCAAATTGGCACAGAAATAAAACAACCCCACAGAGACATAAGTAGTCATATTGATATCTTATGAAAAGTGCAGTGATGTTTTGTATGAATGGCATGCATTTTTATTCTTTTGCCACATGTTGTGATGAAGATTATTCTTGCATGGAGTAATCTTCTGTCTAAGTGATGTTACTAAAATACAACTTTGATTCTTCAGATGTGGATGAAAACTGGCACTTTGTGAAGTTTTAATGCAAGGAAGTTTTGATCCTGAAGTTGAGTATGTGTGCATGCATAAATGGTCTGACCAAGGTTCCTGACCTCAGTAAAAAGGTACTTGATAAGATGCATGACAAGGTAGCTGTTCCTAGATTTGTACACACTTACAGATTAAATCTACATGGGTTTCAACTTTCTCATTAGTCATAGAATCACAGAATATCCTGAGTTGGGAGGGACCCACAAGGATCATTGAAGTCCAGCTCCTGGCCCTGCACAGGACAGCCCGAGAAATCATGCCATGTGCCTGAGAGCACTGTGTTAATAAATTAATGTACTTAGCATATTTTAGTTAGGGATCTATTAATGCCATGTAGCCAAAGGTGTAGGAAGTTAGTAATGCCATTTTAATGCATATTTGTGGCTCTAAAGCAGAACTTCATGCATTCATATTAGCTTTTTCCATGCTAAGATATTAAAAAATATTTTATACATTGCTGAAATTATTAACAAGTATACAAAAATACTTGGAGTCATGTTTCTGTGTCTGTAAATTTTCATGTGTCTGAAAGTGTCCATCTTCACAATACCTTTGTCATTTAGCACATTGCCCTTGATCCCTCAGTGTCGTGATACAGTTCTGATCCTCAGGCTTCTCAGTTCTTTGTCCTCTTGTTTGTTCTCCAGTTGAGGAGAGCTTCATCCCACTGGTTTAGTAGCTGAGAAATTTAGTATTGGTAAGTCAACTGACAGGGCTCTTGGAAGCAAACAGTTGAACTTTCAGAAAAAGACAAATGTGTCCTCCTCTCTGCTGGGAAAAGCATTTGTGTAAGTGATCTGCCACTGTAACTCCAGTGAGAGTTATAAAGGTTATTAGTAAAAGTGGCTTCTGGGACTCCTAAGTTTAGTCATTGCTGACAATCATCCAAGATTCACAGTATTATCTTGCCGGATCTCAAAATTCTCATTTATCTGAGTGGGCATACTGTAAGGAAAAGATCATTTAGAAATGCACTGAATGTTTTCATTGTCTTCACAAGTTCCTGCGTAGGATTGCATATGTGTGGAATGAGAGATTTCTGAATGGATGTAGGATACTGATGGGAAGTGTGACTGACCACAGGATGAGCTCAGGACATCTTGTTCTACACCCAACTGGAGAAGAAATTACCTCAAATAAAGCATTCTGGATGCAAGATGATTGTTGCAGGTCTCTTAATGCCAATATATGATCTACAGCAGTTACATACATGAATATCCCACTTTCTCACTTGACCATGAACTGAACCCTTGTAGAAGTGAGGGTGGGCAGGCTGTGACAGTTTAAAATATTGATAGTTTAATGGCTGGTGTTGAGCCTGTGTTTATTGACTGTGGAGAGGTGCTACTGGAATAGCATACATAGACAATTGTCATATCTATCTTTACTGTGGCTGTAAAGATTCTGTCCTAGACTACATAGACTCCCAACTATATGTGTGATGATTGTGAATATATGTAAGCAGCCCCCCAACATCTGTTATGAAGAATTAAGCAACAAACTGGAGTAGAATATTTTATGGTTAAACTTAATAACAGAGGTCCTCACAAATAAAGTATGTCTCCCTTCACATATCGTAAAGTTAATAGAATCTCAAAGACAGATGGAGCCTCTCAAAATGTTGCCCAGACAGTAATGAACTTTTGAATGGTATGGAATAGTAACACCACAGCTCTGATGACAGCATCTACTCTAGTTTGGGTTATGGCTTCTAGAAACATTATCTAAAACTAATTTACATAAAAATCCAGGCCATAGGATGACTTCCACANGCTTGTTCACTGGCTCTGGTTCTTCCTTTTCACTTTTGCAATTACCTTTTCCTACCATACCCAGTAGGTGACACAAAAGACCTTCATGCAGTTGCTAGAGAAAGGTGGGTTTTGGTGCCCTCAGTTCCCTGTGAGAACTCGTCAGAAATGCAGTGGAGTGCACAAAATATCTGTTTCTGATAAGTAATCGAAACGGGCAGAGTCAGTGTTTGTGATTCAGTGCTGTGCTGTAGTTCCCTCTATCACTGATAGCAGGGTAGTTTTGCCTCTTTGTGATGGTAACATCAGTTTTCAGAGTTTCCTTGCATTGTTCTCACTAAATGACCTCATTTCTTAAAATTACTTTGTCAGATGTACTACTAGAAAGGGGTGATTACATTAATCCAATTTACTGGTTACTGGGATTTTTGTGAATTTATCTGTTATAGCAAGGTAACCAAATATAGAAAGGTGTCAGCTGGCGAAATGCAAATAAATAAACTTCTGCGGGGACCTTAACTAGGAAACATTTGTCAGTTGAGATTAGACTGAAGGAAAAGACAAACTGTACTAAGTGATTTTGCCAGATTTTTTTCCATCATCTGTATTTAATATACAAATTTACTTCACCTGTGCTTTTTGCTTTCCAGAATATTTTTCTTTGAGAAACGTATGGAATAAATTTATTTTTGCTTTGAGGAACATTATGTTCCAGGTGACTGTTTTAGGGGGGGAGTTGGATTCAGTGCAATCGTATCTTCATTTCCTTTCCTATTGTAACAGTGAATGATGTGGATAAGCTGTTCTATAGCTCTGTGAATTCATGTAGCTGATCTCTGCTCCTTGCCCATGCTTGCTTGACAAAATGGGAAAGCAATTGTGCTTATTTTATTTTGTTTGTGCAGTACCATGCAGATTGTGGTTATGGAATAAATAATAATTGAAATGGAATTTGGAAGGGATTATTATTGTCCTTCTTTCAGTTTCCTTAGACTGAGAAACGTCTCCATATTATTTAAGGAAATTGAAACATTTGGGTAGTGTCAAGATATCTGATTACTCCATGAGGACCTAAATTAATTCCTCTGAATACACTGTTTATGAATGATTTGGTCTAATATTGATTTTATTTTGCCCTTGAATGTTTTTGGACTATCTTGCAGTTGAGAGAAAACAATGGGATGTGACTTGCCATGAAAGACTTTCAGCACTGTGAATTAGATTAAAGTCTTGTGCATATATAGAATTAGCATGCATGTGTGATTCTTTTGAAAGGTACAGTGCTTCAGTGTGCTTTTTGGAAGCAGTAGTTTAGCTGACTAGGCAGTAATTTTGATCCTTGTAATGACAGTCTAGCTTTAAGGTTTCAAGTAGTGGTAAGTATTTGAGTACAGTCAGTTTCAGAATGTTGTTGCTCTGTTCTTGCTGCAAGGATTTGAAAAGGGGGAGAACATTTTAGGGCAGTACTGAAGAAATATCATGGAGCATCAGGTTTGTTATGTGCAGTAATATGTACATAGTAATTTATATGTTCTGTGGTTGTTGTTTTTCCTCAGCAATATGTTTTTAGAAAATCTTGATGCCTTAATCTCTGTGCACTGTTTACCAACCTGTTGCCCACCCTCTTTCTTTACAAAGACTCAAGGAGGGGCCCTGGGCACTTTCTGATAAAAGGGGCTGTTCTACAGGCATAACGAGGTCTCATCCTGAGGGAAGAGGGAAGTCCTGAGCTGGAGGCTTCCTTCAGGCCTGCTGTAGAAGGTGCCTCCTACATCTATG
>WEIT01022413.1:2469-36446 GCA_013389985.1 Dryoscopus gambensis
ATTTTTCCCCTCTAGCACAGAACTGTACAGAAAAGATTTATTATTCAGTGTTAAAGGCAGACATCTTGCTACAAAGTTGAAACAAGGGGTCAGGCTTTTTGCTGTGCAAGCGAAAACACAAAGGAAATAGAAGTCTGGATCGTAATCTATTTTCCTCACTGCTTACATTTCTAAGTGTTACTTATCTTGTATCTATGTGTGTCTCAGAAACTGCATTTCTTCACTTCTGTTCTATACTTCCCTCAGCACTCATTGACTACCATGGATTTTTAAAGCAGTCTCAGCTTGAAGGGTTCGTACAAAATCCTTTGGAATCTGGATCTCATCCTACTCTGTCTGTGGCTCCTGTACAGGAGCTTTGAAGTCTGGTGGCCCCATTATCAACACTATAATCGCATAGGAGCATTTCTAGTTCCAGTGCATTTTCCTCTCTCATTTCTCTCCAGTTGATTTTTTGTCTTGTTAACTGGTAGAAATACAGATAACTCTGTCAGATACTGAGTTTCTTAGAGAAATTTGAGCTATCACCCATGATATTCAAACTCCTTTTCACCTACTTCCACTCTAGGCAGAATATTTACCCCAAACTAGAGGCCGTTCACATTTACAAATAGCAAAGGTGAAAACTTAAACAAAGTAACTGTTATTTATCTCTTGAGAAGTTCTTTACACTTTTTACTTTTTGAAGGCACACTATCTCATCAAGGCAGGTGACAGGTACCATGATGAAGTCGTTCATCAAACTTGCCTCTCCACAAGGTAGGGGTAGTTTTGAGGGGCCTGATGTCACAGAATTACATCTACAATGTAGGATCACAAACCCATGGATAATTGGGTATTTTGAGAGGAATTTAATTATTAATTTTCTTTCTAAGATTTTAGCATAAGTAACAGAGATCTCTACCCACACCTCTCTTGTTGCAGGGAATTAACTCTGGAGTGTACTAATAGCATTATGTCAATAAAGGATTAATCTTAGGAAAATGTTTCTTAGAATATTTTTTGAGATACTTTTGCACTTTCTGCCTTATGGTGTTCAGAATTGTCACATTTGCTAGTGGAAGATTCTTTTCCATATAGTCTGTCTAATAGATATATAGTTATAGTCTTATAAAAATGGAGAATGGATTGTATAATTTTCCTTAGAATGCAGCTATCTGGTCTGTCTGGGCAACAGATATTTGTTCTCTTGATGGTAAGTTATTTTTTATTAAAGTTGGTACTGAAGATGGCATCGATAGCACCTGAGGTCTATGTAGAAATAAGTGAAACTGTGGCTGTGGATTGTTTGTATATACAGTCCCAGATATTTTAACTGCAATTTATAGTAACAGCTAAGCCTAAAAACCTCTTAGAAACACATCATCAATTAAGCTGAAAAAAGCTGTCTTTTATTTTAGAGTTGTTAAACTTCTGAGCAGCTATCTTTAAAGTGGTCCAGACATATATAGACATTATTCATGTTCATGACTTTACATATTCATTAATTTTCTTTATTTTCTATTCTAAGCAGCAGCTTTTTGAACTTTAAAATGTCAAGACTGTTCATTAGAATTAATTCTCTAATAGCGTGTACCACAAGGTCACAGTCATAAGCTGTTTTTGTGTCATTTACCCTGAATATCTTAAGAACAAACTTGAAAAACAAAAGGACTCATAGCATTACTTATAAGAAGCCCTTAATAAACATTCTGCATAGCAGTCAAAACTGATGTTAAATAATAGCTTTAAAAAAGTTACAGAGAATGAAATAGGAAAGGAGCAAAACCAAATGAAGTGCATTATTTCACTCCAAGTCCACAATGTGTCTGCAAGTTAAATATCATATTCAGTTACTGTTCTCCTGTTCTCAAATAGTATTTAACAGACAGAGAAGGCAGAGAAAGTTGCTGAGAGGTACAACGAGAATACAGAATTACTTCTATTCAAGGACAAATTAATTGATTAGGTCTCTTCAGTCAGAAAAAAAAGACGAATGACAGAGAAGAAGATAAAAGTTTCTTAGTTGAGAGTTACTTGGTGAGACTGGTTAGGAAAGTTTGTGTATTGTTTGCAGTACAGGAATATGTACGACTCTGGGGGTGATGAGTTAGAACAAAACAGAGAAGGCATCTCTTTACCTAATGGTCCTCAGAAATCTGCTTCTCACAGAGAATAGCTTTCCAGAAGTTGTTTTGAATATAAAAATTTTAGCTGGGTTCAAAAGTTTATTGAATGAAATCACATAGGAAAATGCAATATTTGGCTTCCACTCTTTCTGAGCCACAGAAAGCTGTTCTAGGTCTGGCAGGGTGTATGGGTATGGAAATCATTAGAAGCCTGCCTTGATCTGATACTCCTCAGGTATCACTGCTAATCCAACTCAGAAATGGGACATGGACATAGATTTTTTACACTGATTTGGTAAAAAATATTTTTATATTCGTATGCAATGTGTAAAAGGAACATATAGAAGGCATTTTACTGTTTCTTTGCTAAAAATGTGATCAAAATCTAAGGTTGTTATGTAGAACATTTTTTCTTTCCTCAAGTGGCAAAGGAATGTACAAATTAATGTATAAACACTAAACTTATTTACTTTGCATATTGGATCCTAGTCTTTCAGGTCTTGTTTCAAACATGTAATATAAAACATACCCTTCCCCCCTCTTCTGTTGTCTCTGTAATCTGCCCTGATTTGTCAATTAGATAAACTGCACATAAATGTTATATTAAAGTGTTAGCTAAAAGAACATTCCCAGTTTTGTGTAATGAAATTGTGCTATTCCCTGGAGATGAGTAAAAATAAATCACTGAAATTTTTTTACTAGGAAAATCTGTTTCATTATATTTTCTTCACATGTATAGTTTTGTCAACAGTAGTTCATACTCAGATAGTCAGAGAGAAAATCTGAAAATAACCTGTCTCTGAAAATGCTTAGATTTCCATGGATCAAAACAGTTATGACACCTGATCCAGAGGAAAAAAAAAAAAGGCAAAAAGAACCCTTCACGTATATTAATGTTCAGCTTTGCCTATGTTTATGATCTGAAGTACTTACACAAGAGAAAGAGGGATTTTAAGTCTTTGCATAATCAGAATTATAGCATGTCCTACTCCATAAACATCTTTTAAAGGGCTAGGAAAAATAAAATCGTTTAAAAATTGCAGGAAAGGAAACAATCTTCCACCCATACATGAGCATCCATATATAATGAACATTATAAGAAATGAATGTGACCAAAAAACGCCGGATAATTATTATGGAGTGACATAAGGCATCACTATGTGAAATTATTCACTTTCCAATTCTTATTGATGCTTTTCTGAATACACAAAAGCAAATTCTAAAAAGAAGCAAAATATTTGGTAAAAAGGACAGACGGAAATGGGAATAAACAAGAGTTCTCTTCAGGCTGTTGTGGAACAAACAGTGCTGTTGCATCTATGAGATTCTGTCAGAACATATTTTAGTCATTTCGGTGAATGTATCATTACTTCATGTAATATCACAATAGTTTACATACTCATCAATTCTATAGTTATATTCTTGGCTTCTGCATAAGAGGATTCATTTCATTGCAATTTTTTCTTGTGGTTAGATTTACTTTAATTCTTTTTATATATCTTTTTTAAGCAAGAACAGAATCAATGCATCAATGAAATGGCCAGTTTAAATCACAAATGTTGCCAGAGTTGAAAACTTCATGGTGAAGAAAATATGCTAAAAACTAAAGAAATGTGGAGAGCAGGGTAGGAAAGCTGTGGGCCTTTATAAAAACACCTTTATAAACTTTGTTATTCCCTGCTTATATTCTAATTGTTCCTTGACTGATCCTCATATTTCTAATTATGTATCCTTTTCTGCCAGATAGTTCTGTGTATTTTCTATTCTACAGGTGAAAAGGTACTTTGTAACATCTACTCTGCATTGTTTTTCTTTCATTTCCACTTATGTTTACTGAGCTTGTCATCTGAAATCATCTGGAAATCGTTTCTTTTGCGGTTATTAACCACTCCATTTAACAATGTGAGCACTTTAATATGGTCTTACTCTTTTTGAGTCATCTTTTCCTTTCTTTTGGTATTCCTTTCTTTAGGAAATGACTTTTAAAGTCTCTGCAATTACCATTTTTAGGAGGGCAATGTTACTGTGAAATTTTTATCTTATCTACATAAATACTATGCTGCACCTTCTCAAATATGTGGAAATATGAAAGTGCTGTGATGACAAATCACTGTGATTAATCAAATATATAATTAACATCCTTTCATATATTAAAGCACTTATCATTAGCAGGTAATCTAATCAATGAAACAAAAAGGTTTTTGCTTGATTAATTGGAATTATTTCCCCCATATTGTTATCTAAATTGATGATTGAGTTAATAATAACTTCAGTTATTAGGATAAATAACTCTGAAGATAAAAGCTTTACTTCAAAGACTGAGAAAGGTTTAAAACATTTAAAACATTTATTTTTTTCTGTTAATCATTGGAAGGCACACAATATTATTTGAATGTAAAGGACTAAATGATTGCACAAATAGACTTCTGCTAACAAACAGTAAGGGAAAAAAATAAAATCAGAGTAGATTTAAAACAAAAATTAATCTCAGAATCACAGAACAGGTAAGACTGGGAGGAATCACTGGATGTCACCTAGTCCAGCCTTTCCTACTATAGCACATTCACCTAGAGCAGATTGCACACGTTTGCATCCAGGATTATTTTGGTGGAGAAGGAGACTCCACAACTGCTCTGGACAGCCAGTTCCAATGCTCTGTCATGCTGAAAGTAAAACAATTTTTTTCTCATATTCATATGGAATTTCCTGTGTTACAGTTTGTGCCTGTTGCCGCTTGTCCTGTCACTGGGCACCTCTGAAAGGGTCTGGTCCCATCCTCTTGGCACCTACTGTTAAGTTATTTGTATTCTCTGATAATGCCTTTCTTCTCAAGGCTGAAGAAGCCCAGCTCCCTTAGCCTTTCCTCTTGAGATGCTCCAGTCCCCTACACATCTTTGTTGCCCTCTGCTGGACCTGCTCTGGGAGCTCCATGTTTCTCTGGTACTGAGGAGCCCAGAACTGGACACAGCATTCCAGATGTGGCCTCACTAAGGCTGAGTAGAGGGGCAGGATCACCACCTTCACCTGCTGGCAAAGCTCTTCCTAAGGCAGCTTAGGATCCCACTGGCCTTCTTGGCCACAGGGGCACAGTGCTGGCTCATGGACAGCTTGTTCTCCTAGAACCCACAGGTCCTTCCCCACAGAGCTGTTTTCCAGTTTGACCCCCAACCTGTGCTGGTGTATGGGGTTATCTTGTCCAGGTGCAGGACCTTACATCTGTCTTTTTTTGAACTTATCTATGTTCTCTTCTACCCAGCTTCCCATCTTGTCCAGGTCTCTCTGGATAACAGCGCAGCTTTCTGGTGTGTCAGCCACTCCTCCCAGTTTTGTGTTATCAACAAACCCGAAACAGGGTACACTCGGGTGCAGCTGTCTGCTCAGTTGCTCCAACTGCTCTTCCTTTTCTGAGGAATAGTAACTATGAAGAGATGAACTATGAACAGGATAGAGATAACAATTTGGCTATTGTGAGTGGGTTGCTGTGGGTGAGGGGAATATGAAGTGGGGCTAAAGTTACTACTATTATCAACAAAGTGGGATTAAAATTGTAGATGGTATTTCATGTGAATTGGGACACCTAAGGATTAAATAAGAATGTCTGTAACTAGTAAAAGGAGAGGAGCAAGTTAAACCCCACAATTCTTCTGGAAAATATTTAATTAAATAGTATTTGAAGTTATGACCCTCTCTGCAGTCTAGCACAGTGGAAGGATATGATTTAAAATAACTGCTAAAACTAAAAGAAAAACATATTCCTCTCAGACTGTCCAAAACTGCGGACAAAATTGTCAAATTAAGAATTAAATTTTAGTTTCTGGACACACTATACTCCATGCTGTATGAAGCATCAGTTTACCTCACACATCTGGCAAGAGCACTAATAATGTTAAAAGTCACTAGAACTAGGAACACAATTGTAATTCTTGTATTCTGTTTTTAATCATGATGACTGTAAATTAAAATGCAAATGAGGACTGATTAAAAAAAAAAATTCAAAATATGAAAAAGATCCACCAAATCTATTAGTATTGCCTCCAGTTCCTTTTCAGGAAGTAAAAGGGAAAGGGTAAGTTGAAGAGGAAGATGAAGGGAAAGCAACATTTAATAAAACTAGCTAGACACGTAACTTCTATTTTGCATAGTTCATCTGATATATAAGCAAAATTTTCAAATTATTTCTTTTTTTTTATGATAGAGGGTAAATCTAGTTTTAATGATGCAATCTCTCTTATGCCTTGGGGTATGTTAGCTTGTCGGTTTCATACTTAGTGGTTATTGCCTGCATAGCCTCATTTGACAAGCAATACCAGAATGTTCAATGGAAAAATTTTGCAACTGATTCCTGAAATCATTAGAATTTAGCATTTCCAACAATAATAAATTTTATACATCATCTTATTTTGCATCATTTAATTGTTTTTTTATTCATGTTGTATTAATATTGGATTTAAGATCTAATATATATTAATAACAATTTAAGGATTCCTTTTCAAAATCAGTAACATCCTTGTCTTATTCCAATCTATTTATTAACTACTTCATGTTCTGTAGTAATGTATTTAAACCTCTTAGGCGATAGTGTGCCCCAGCCAAACCATCTTTAGTGAGGTGGAAAGAGCCTAAGAGACACCTAGATGAGTGGCTGGGAACATAGACATGGGACCAGTCAAGCAATACTGTCCTGTATGGATTTAAGATAGATTTATGTGCTGTTCAGATTTAAGATTCTGGTATGTGTTGTATGGATTTAAGATTTTGATACTGTAAAAAATGTTTGTACCATATTTGCTATCTTATCAACAAAAAGCCCTTTAGAAAATAGTAAACATGATTGTAGGAGCACAAGAATGGGCTGTAGACAGTCTTGGCCTTGATGAGTTAAAGCTGTGTTGAACCAGGTGTTTCTACTAAGGGTCAGAGACCAGCTGACCCTCTGGCAGGTAACTCATAAGAGAGCAGAGAGAACCCGGGGGGAGAGAGGAACTGCTACTGAGGAAGCATGCAAGTGGCACAGAAGAGAGAGACCAGAGCAGCACTACCCAGAAAGCAAGCAGGACTGGAGCAGCTTTAGGTGATAGCAGCCTCCTTTGTAGCCCTGGACTGAGAGTCGGATTCTTTGTTTACCGATAGCGTTCATTTATTTATTCGGTCACTAGAAAGATTTTCAGGGTTCAGGCAAGGAACTTTACAGTTTGTGTAATTATAAAAAGCTGTTGATAAAAAATATGTAATTGTTTTATTAAACATTCTTCTTGAAAGAGAAATAATGAAGCAAAGGTAGCAGGGAAAAAGAAAATCTTGGCAAAAGTAGGAGGAACCAATTGGCAAAATGTTGGAGGAAGTTAGCATCATAGCAGCTCAGACCACAGGATTAGTCACAGATTTAAATCCTTGGCCTTTATTAGAAGGTGGAAGGAGGCTGGTCCACACACAATACTATACCATGGGGAAGTTTTTATAGTTCATTATGAGAGGAACACTACTGTTCAGGGCTGGTTTACTTGTTAATAAGAATCTTGATGAATCTTAGATTTAAGGTAAGTATGCAAGCATTTTATCCATGATATGGAATCCACAAGTAAAAATTCCCCTTTTCAGTTCTTTCACCTACAAACATAGAAAGGAAGAAACTTAAGCCTCCTTAAACTCAGTAACAAAATATCTTATTGAACAAAATTATTAATTAGATTAATATAATCTAGTTTTGCTAAAATTTATCAGCCTAGATTATAACTTTAAAATTTTCTGAAGTTTTGGGGTTTGTTTGTTTATGCTTGTCATTTTAGTGGTCAGGATTGCAGCACTTCCCTGAAGCAGATGTACAGATATGTTTTTCATAACCACGGGAGTACTGCCCTGCATCCTGAGGAGTGGCAAAGAAAAAAGATGGAGCTGTCTTAAAAAAATTTGCCAACAGGAAAAAAATTACTTGTGAAATCCTAACCCGTCTTTGTAGAAATTTGTCATTACATTGTGAGTCCAGTTCAGTCTTGGAGTAATCCAGGTGGATTACAATTAAATTACATCTGGCATAATTCCTACTCAGCATGAACAAGACTGAAGGCAACAAGCAACAGCTGTTCTACACTGCAGCTTTCTACTAATGTTACTGTATTTTTAGGACATTATAAATGAACAGTTTATACACATTTGTACCACATAAATTCCTACTACAACTATGCTGAGCAAAGCTTAGCGAAGTGGTCTAGCTTAAATTAATACTTATCTGAGTACTATTAATACTCTAGTATTCTTATTTTTAAGCTTTTGGCATTTTATTCCCCTGGAAAACTCAGGTTCTTTTATACTGAGGGTTCTTCCCTAGAAGTGCATGTTGAGACATTAACTGAAAGAGGAAAATTTAATTTTCTTTAACACTGAAAATAAAATGTCTTAAACAATTTAGGCATGAAGTGCAACTCTGATCTAAGGTAAAGGTAATAGAGAGAGAATTTGTTACTTACTTCATATGAATAAAGTCAGAATTCCTTTAAAGTGCCTGAAGTCCATGGAATGTTCTGATTTTAATATTTATGCAAAATCTGTAGTGCAATGAATTTTTAAAAATTTTTTTAATTTTTTTCAATTAAAGTAATTACTTATTATTTAACAAGAATTCTAGCATCTTCTGTAACTGAAATGTTTAGTAAAAAAGGGATTATACTGGACTTTGCAGCTGAAGAGGGCTTCAAAAGTGAAAAATGTTAGAAGGCTTGGAAGGAGTATGTAAGCCTGGTAACTGAAAAATGATGTTGTCTTTACTATATGTCTGTGAAGATGAGGTCTAACTTGGGGTCTAATAAGTATCCTTTGTCATTTCCTGATGTTTGTCCGTAGCCTTTCAAGGAGTTTATGACTGATTACCTGTTTATCACACAAACTGGCCTAATCTCTAGACTGTGACATGAACAGGGGTATTTCTTATGTGACAGTATTTTACCAAAGCAAGAACATAGAAATTCTGATGAGTTGCTGGAATCACTTCTTTTTGTGGATCAATACAACAGTAAATTAATTGCTTTGGATAAAAACAGGAGGTTGAACTACTTGCAGTATATTGCTTGAAGATTGCTGGGTTTTACGACATGAAATATGGTTGGTAAAAATGCTAAAAGCATTAGCATATTTTGAGGGGGGTTGGACATCTCTTCAACACAAACCTCTGAAGATTCCTCAGCATCTGTAATAGAATATGAGTTGCAGACTCATCATATTCTGCATGAAATAAAAAAATGGAAAATGGAAGAGGAGGATTTTAATTTAGCAGGTTTTGTCATAAACAGTTTCGAAACAGATGCAGTGTGGAGAAGCCCAAGTTGTACAATCCTAATCAGTTTTCTTTCAGGCACTGAGGAAGGTTATATCCCACTTCATCTTGGACTTATATAGTACAGATGTCTGAGTATGAGGCACTCAAGCCGCTTCATAGCTGATGCTGGATTTTTAACTGCTATCAGCATCAAAATAACCTAACTGTCTGCATGGGAAGAAGAAAATACAATCTACAGAAGCTGATGCTTTTTGCATTCAATGTGTCTTATGTATTTTAGTATTTACTTTACAAAACAGTGAATGTTTAATTATGCCAATTATGTTTAATTATATTATTGACTATCAGAAGAGCTTACATATATGTAAGTGCTAAGATAGATAGACAGATAGATAGATGGATGAGTCATATATACCTCAACCAGATTTTTTTTTTAAGTTGCCTTCTGTGTTTTACGTTGCTACCCAAGAGCTTAGAAGTGTTCCCTCCTCCTCCAACAGCCTATTCCAGCAGGAATAAAATGAGTGAAGGAGTTATACTGAGTGGGAAACAAAGATCATCATACCTATTTAAAACAAAACAAACAAAAAACCCAAACCAAACCGCCCCACCCCCAAAAAAACCCCAAAAATACAAACACCAAAATTGGACTGAAATAAAATTTAAATAGCAGTTACATTAAAGCGTCAGGAGCATGATCATAAAACTGAAGACGAAATAGAGCCAGCTGCTATGTAAAACAGATCCATCCACTGTACTGCAGAGAGAGCTAATATTAGCACTGTTGGCATGAGCAGGACACTGACATTTCATCTACGGAAAATTAGTTACTTTTGGGGCTCCTTTTATTGACTAGCAAGGGTTGCCACACAGGCATTTTCTAGGATGCAGCCAAGATAAGTCTGATGGATTTTTCCCTGTATATGAAAAAGAAAATAAAAAAAAAAAAATCCATGAATGAATGAACCTGAAGCAGGAAAGAATCTAGGGTTCAGCACACAAAGCTTGAAGCTTGATTTCACAAGAGGAAAAAGAAGAAGGAAAAGAGGAGGGGAACAATGACACTACACATAGGTTTTTTACACGTAAGATGAAAAAGTCTTAGTAGGTTGACCTTGGCTGGATGTCAGGTGCCCACCAAGCTGCTCAGCAAGCTGCTCAATCACACCCCTTCCCAGTGGGACAGAGGAGAGAAAATAAGATGGAAAACACCTTGTAGGTTTAGTTAAGGCAGTTTACCAAAGCAGGAAGAGTGAAAGTTTGCATATGTATAATCAAAAAAAAGAAAAGTTTATTCTCTACTTCCCATCAGTGATATCTGTTCAGCCACTTCCTGGCAAGCTTCAGCATGTGTAGCAGTTACCCAGGAAGGAAAACACTGTAAATAACAAATACCCCACCCTGTTCCTCCTCCTTTCCTTAGCTTTTATATCCCAGCTGACATCATATATGATGGAATTGTTTAATTTGGGTCAGCTGGTTTAGTTGTGTCTGCTCCCAGCATCTTGCCTGCTCCAGCCCCTTGATGGGGGTTGGAAGAAATGTTGGAGAGCCAGTGCTGATGCTGTGCCAGCACTGCTCAGCAGTACCCAAAGCACTGGGGTGCTATCAACACCTTTCCTGCTACTGGTGCAAAGCACAGCATGAAAAGGGTGCGATGGGAAAATGAGCTCCAACTCAGCCAGACCCAACACAGAAGTAAAAGAGCCTATTTGGAAGATGTAAAGAATATTTTAGGTTGAATAATAGTTCAACAGTATGGGAACCATTACAATGAAAGAAATATAGACACAAGATGATAGCAAGTTATTTACAGTGGTTCTTAAGGGACAGTGGGCACAGCTTCAGAACAAAATCAATTCTTGTTTGACAAAGCTGTTGGAGATTGCCATCTCCAAAATCTTCAGGACCCAGGTGAGTTCTGAATCTCCAGTCTGGTGGAAGGGAGGCTGCTGCCATCCCTTAGTGCAGGCAGTATACAGACAGCTTGCTCCCATGGGCTGGGTCGTAGTCCTTGAATGCCCCAAGCGCAGCCAATTCAGTGTCCTCAGTTCACTGAGCAAGTCACTGGGGTTGCTCTAGATGTTATTGTCTCTCTGACTCAGACCAGGTCTTTGTTTAATGTAATTATCATGTTATCAGATAACCTGACAAAGGTTATGGAGCACTTATTCAACACAAGTAGACACAGGCAAACTAAGGTGGTGACAAAATCAGCAGGGTTAATAAATGTTGTTAACAAGAGGCACACAAGTTGATTGCAGAGCTGATAGGCATGACTTTTGCTGCTGCAGAGAAGGAGAGGAAAAGGGAGACTACAGGCAGGAGGAGAAGGGTGAGGACATAAAATACATACACAAACTGAAAATACACTAAAAATTGAACATCTATAATAATGTGCATCTTGAGTTAGAGAACAAAAAAATCCAATTGTATTCTAAATTATACTAAGGAACAAAAGAAAAGTAAATAGAATTTAAAGATTTTGGGGCACATCACAGGGCTAATGATGCTAATGTAATAAGGTTCATGCTTTTAAGAGTGTTTCCTTCTCCCTATAGCAGAAGGCAGAGAGCTGCTAAGTAATTTAATGTTTCAGTGAACCATAGCATGATATATTCTCTGAATAGTGAGGAGGAAGAGAAGAGAGAAATATCATTTTTTCTTGCATACATTTTCGGAAGAACTAAACAAACATAAGTATTTGATACCCTTTGCATATGACAAATTTTAAAGCAAAAGGACATAAATTGGGGGGTAGTATGTGTATTATTTAGTGTTAAAACTCACTTTATGGTACTGATTCTGATTCCTTTATTTTCTCCCCCCACCTGATGGACTGTAAGTTCTTCTTCCCATACAGACACTCAGATTATTTTGATGATGATAGCAGTTAAAAATAAAATGAAATAGATAGTTTTGGGCTCTTAGAATACATCAAAATAGAACAGGTGCTTGTGGATATCACAACTTGTATTATTGTCTTTGGTGTTTTTTTGGTTTTGTCTTCCTTTCTGTTCTATCAGGTAAACAAAATACTTTTAAGTGAACCATAAAGAATTATATCACATTAAGAATCCATGTAACCATGTTAGAATTTATGACCTTTACTGAGGGAATTCCAGCAAAACTGATTTACAGTATCTGAAGGAGAGGAACTGTGTATATATGTAATGTCAAAAATATTTTAACTCAGGAAAAATTTTTAGTTAACAGGGTGTTAAGGCTAGTTCAAAAATATGATTCTGGTATTTTCCAGATTTTATAGAAATTATTAGATATCAAAACTCTCTCTTTATCTTCAGAAATGTTCATCTAATGAAAAATTTTATGCAAAAAGAAAAGCACTTTCTGTTTGAGGTGTAAGACATGTAAGCAAAAAATCAATAATCTGCTTAGAAAAAAGGAATTTTTTTTATAAGCCGTACAAAATGATTTAAAATAAAAAAAAGGTTCTCTGCTCCAGCAAATTACTTCTAATAAGCATTACATTAGATGAAACAAAAGTAAACTAAAAGCACTTTTAGGAGTTCTACCACTTAGAAAAAAATTTCAAAGATAAAGCCATAAAGAGCACAATAAAGAGCATAGGCAAAATTAATTATTTTTGTTTGCTCAGGGTCTTGATTGCCAATAAAATTTAATGATCAACAACATGTCAAACAAACAAAAACCCCAGAAATTATACACAGGCATTATTTTTTTCTGTAGATGCAGAAAATTACCCTAATGATTAGATATTGAGATTTCAGAGTAATGCCTTATGTACACTGTCGTAAATTTCTGGAGAGACGTCTTCTAAAATTGTGATTGTTAAATTGTAAATAATTTTATACATGAAAGATTGAAAATAATACAACAAAAAATTACCATATTTTAATGTGTTCAGCCAAATACTAGGATGAGAGGTGAATACTTTCATAATCGAACTTACTGTCGTGTCTAAATTTACAGATGCTAACAGGTAAAAATGTTGCTGTGGCAGGAAACCCATAAATTTGCTGTCTGAGTTACAATAGTTTGACCCTAAACTCTCAATTTTTCTTTGGCCATAAGTTAGAAGACTAATGATAAACTGATTCATAAAGTGACATTGGAAAGATACATTAAAATCATGCTGAAAAAACCCTGTTGCCTTGTTTGTACTCTATCAAACCAAATATGTTGTCGTGATTTTTCAGTGACACTCTTATTCCTCAGATTTTATCATCAAAGATATTTTGAAAACTCACTAAAATCTGATTATGACTGTTGTTCCAAAGTACTGAAAACTCTCAGTCAAATGAGCATGGATCATTTGTACCATTGCGTCATAACAGCCTTGTAGTACTGAACCAGCAACTTCACAGAAGCCCATGTCAAAGTATTACGCCAGGGACGAGCCAGTAAATCAGGTAAAGATATTCAGTATCATACCAGAACTAGAAATAATAAACTTACATCACAATAAGACAGAGGCAGAAGATAGGATTTTCTGCCTTCCAAGCATCGTGAAGTCGTTCATAGAGTAAATGTAGTTAGTCAACAAACAGATGCCTGTATATTTGATATTATCTTATCAAATTCAGATATGATAGCTGTTCATGAGGATGCAAAAAGTACAGAGAAAAGTGTCTTATCTTCTCACACAGACCTTCTAAACATTTATTTTATTAATAGTGTTAGCCCTGGCTCCAGACACCAGAGTTAAATCATACCTTTCTTGAAACTATCATTGAAGTCATGGATCTGTGAATTCCCTTGAACCATCCATTCTCAAGTCACTTTGCTGTCCTTCACTTTCGCATCATTTTTTTTTCTTTTTCTTCTGTTGGTCAGGAAATCCAAGAAGGAACTCTTAAATCTTCATTATTTTGAGTACTTTCACATTTGCTGTGATTTTTATCCAGCTGGTTGAAAAACCTAACAATTTGTGCAAAATAAAGGATGTACTATAGATTATTTTACTACTTCTGGCATGAGCTTTTTCAGTGTACATTTCATATTCTCACGTTTGCTTTTTTATTGTCCATGCTTATTTTCTCTCTATCCATCTTATTAATTTTTCTTTAATACCAACCTCCATTCATAAAGCCTTTTCCTAATTTTGACATAACTTAAATCCAGTGAGGTAGTTTTTTGTCCATTTTTTTTCTAGTTTTAGAACATCTTGCTATCCATTTTCTTTCAATTTTTCTAAATATTAGCCTCCACTCAACACCTACCTTCTCATTTCCCAAAACTTCTCACCTTTTACAAGGTAATTCTCATTTTCTTCGTTCCTACTTTGCTTTCTTTCTGTTAATTTCTTTTGTATTTTTTTGTAAATATATTTTAAACTATTCTTTATTTCTCCAACCAAACATTTCATTATTGTTTTTATTTCATATTTATAGCTGTTTGTCTGAGGACTGTTTTCATTATTTAGGGATCTATCTTGCTTTTAAGTAAAAAAAATTATAAATATTGGCTTCATCATGAAATCAGACACTCATGCACTTTTCTGATCAATACTATAGTTTTCTGCATTCTTTTTGGACATATGAAGATATTTTCTATATTCCTCAAGAAATCTGGTTCCACAGGACTCACCAAAGCCATTTCCCTGAGACAAAGGGGTTTTAATAACTGTACAGATCTGGAGAGACTTTCCAGCTGTAGGATTCATGATAATATAATGGAAGAAAAACTTATGTGAGCCCTATCCTACTTTGCAAGTATGATTTAAACTTCTGACTTTTAAAAAAAAATTCTTACTTTTACAGACAAATTAAAAATGTGAATTTATAAATATAAATAAAAAAATATGTTTCTGGACTCAGAGACAGTCAGATGCTTTTAAAATGCACTAAGCAAGGAAAGGGGAAAATTAAGGAAACATGTAGAAACAAGAAAGAAAGAAGGGAAAGGGAAGGGAAGAAGAAGGGAGGGAAAGGGAAGAAGAAGGGAGGGAAAGGGAAGGGAGGGAGAAGTGAATGGGAAGGGAAGGGGAAAAGAAGGAGAAGGGAAGGGTAATTATAGAAGCATCAAGATTTGAAAAGACCCAGAACTGGACACAGCACTCGAGGTGGTCCTTCACCAGTGCAAGATACAGGGGGATGATCACTGCCCTGGTCCTGCTGGCTGCATTGTTGCTGATACAGGCCAGATGCCATTGGCCTTCTTGGCCACCTTGGCAGACTGATGGCTCATGTTCAGCTGGCTGTCAATCAGAATCCCCAAGTCCTTTTCTGCTGGGCATATTTCCAAGCACTCTTCTCTCAGCCTGTAGTGCTGCCTGGAATTGTTGTGACACAAGTGCTGACTTAGTACTTTGCCTTATTGAACCTCATACCCTTGGCCTCAGTCCACTGATCCAGTCTGCCCAGATTTCTCTGCAGAGCCTTCCTACCTTTCAGCAGAACAACACTCCCACCCAAACTGGTGTCTTCTGTGAATTTAATGAGGGTGCACTCAAGCCCCTCTTCCAGATCATTTATAAAGATATTAAACAGGACTGACCCCAATACTGAACCTTGGGGCATCTCAGCAGTGATCCTCCACCAACTGGATGTGGAACAATTCACCACAATTCTTCGGCTGTCCAGCCAGTTTTTAACCCAGTGAAGAGAGCACCTGTCCAAACCATGGGCTCCCAGCTTCTCCAGGAAAATGCCATGGGAGACAGTATCAAAGGCTTTACTGAAGTCTGGAAGACAACATCCACAGCCTCTCCCTTATCCACTAGGAGGGCCACTTGGTCATAAAAGTAGATCAGGTTGGTCAAGCAGGATCTGCATTTCCTAAACCAGTGTTGGCTGGGCTTGGTCCCCTGGTTGTCCTGTATGTGCCATGGGATTGTACTCACGGTAATCTGTTCCATAGCCCTTCATAGCATCAAGATCAGGCTGATAAATCTGTAGTTCCCCGGATCCAACTTCCAGTCATTTGGAATCTTCTCAGTTGTTCAGGACTGATAATAAATACTGGTGAGCTCTTCTGCTGACTCCCTCAGTATCCTTGGGTGAATTCCACCCAGCCCACAGACCATTCCAACCCTCTGACAACCTAAGTGACACAGCAGGTCACTGACTTCTTCCTTCTGTTTTACAGGGGGTCTATTCTGCTCCCTGTCCCTGTCTATCAGACTGGGGGGGTTGCTTGGCCTGAGGACAACTGGTATTTCTCTTAAAGACTAAGTCATAGAAGGCATTAAGTACCTCAGCCCTTTCCTCAGCCTTGGTAACAATATTTCTCCGCTTGTCCAATAAAAGAAAAGTGTAAGATGATGTGTCTCTTGGCTCTCATATTTCACCCTCTTCAGAGTTATCACTAATCAAGTTCTTCACCACATCATCATCTCTCCTTTGATTTTCCTCCTGGCACACTAATTATCATCTATTACAAATGTAAATCAAGCTTGTAGCACTGAAGTATACTTAACATGTTGCATATACATGAATTGCAATATTTTATCAAGGATGCTCACTCCTAAAAATAATTTGTATGTAACATTTAAAACCTGCTCTTGGCATTTTAAGGACTCTTCTTCAGTAAGTTCTGCGGAACCCAGGGAGCAAATGGAACAGCTAGGGGGAAAAATAAGCCGCTCTCACTCTTTTTTAATGAGGATATGCAGAATATTGTCATTTCTCTCCCTAGCAAGATGCCATACTGAGAGACGGAATAGAGAGTTGTTGTCTAAAAATGTTGTATTTCTTTACAGGAAGTTTTAAAAAACCCTGTTGGCTTTTTCAAGCCCTTAATAAAAGAGTAAATAGCTCAAGTCTATAGTCACAGGTGCAAAGCTTTCTATATCATAGATGAAACAGAATTTTTTTCAACTCAGTGTGTTTCAGGGGCTGTAAAATGCATCCCTTGCAGAGGTTCTACAATTTTGTCTACTGATTTCAAAGTTAGCAGGATCATAGTTCAAAAATAGTCAGTGATGTGTAGTTAGGAACTAGCTGCTTATTTCACCATTCCAAATGTTATTTAATTGTATCTTGAAAAAATTTAGTTTACTTGAAAATACTAAATAACACCTTAAAGAAGCATGATATTACATTAAATTACTCTGTAATACAGATTGGTCTGTTTTTATATTAATAGCTCATGTTTTGGTTTCTTTGGGATTTTTAGGGTATTTTGTAGTTGAGCAGATCCATTTACTATGGTTTACTGAGAAATTCTTCCTTCACAGTCCAAAATAATTTCTCTGCTCAAAAATGACAGGATGTTACCATTAGATGTACAGAGGATAATTCACTCACAGGGGTTCATTTATGTCAAAAATTAAAGATGGTCCTAAGATCTGTTTTTTATTATCCTGACCTATCCCAGAGTTCCTGTTTGGCCTTGGGCAAATCCCAGTGAATTCCACAGTAGTGCCAGTTAAGCTTTGGTTTTGCTAAACCTGAGTTAATAACTGTTATTTTAGAGAAAGTTTTCATTTTCTCAGGGAAATTCTTTCATGATTATGCAGGCCACACTTTGGATTTTTCTCACACCATCTAGCAACTCAATCACACTGACTTAGATGAAGATTACATTAGATCAGCCTATCTGATCAAAATTCAGAGAAATATAAAACCTTCTGTAGTGCCAGATGAAAGGTTAGGTTATTCACTGGCTAGTGGATCCACTGCTTGGATAGGAATTTAGGAAATCTGGCTTATTTTAAGTAGTCTTATGGCCTCTTTCCTAAGCTTGTGACTACCTGAAATTTTCAGATGTCACGCTCCTCTATCCTCACTTTTGTAAACTACTGTTTTGAAGTCTCACAAATCAGGGAACCTGGGAATTTGGCCATTCTTAGCAGGGTGTTTTTGAAAGCCACAAGGCTAGCTTTTTGAGAGAACACCATATTCAGCTGGCTGTGGGGGGACTCAGACCAGAGGGATGCCCCAGTTACCCTGCTGAGGTGCCTATGTGCAAGACTTGGGTGGCCAGGCATAGGAAGACAGATTTTTTTCTTGCATAACATGGAGAGGGAGACACATGGTGGAGGTTTTCAGGTGCCTTCTCATATGACTACTTACGCATTTTACCCCCCACATTTTATCAAATAAAATGCACAAGCAAAATACACAGAGGATTAAGAGAACTGTTGTGCTCTTTGAGGAGATATTTTATCCTCGAAACAGGAAATAAAAAACCCCAAACTTCTTTATGTAGTCCATCACTGGTAAAACCGAATTTCATTAAGACAGGAGTTTTTCTCTGAGGAGAGAGTCATGGTTCTTGGTAGACTCTTCCTCAAGTACTCACTACATATCATGTGGGTGCAAGTTTTGAAGAGAATAGTCAGCTCTATTAATTAAAATTCAGTACTGCGGATATGCTTAATTTAACATCCCTTAGAAAATTATGCACGGTTGGTTCATGTCCACAGATTTCTAAGAATTTCTTTGTTACACAGCTGCTGCAATTTTTATTTCTATTCCATGATTTCTTTCATAATAAACTCAAGCTTTTAAAGCAATTTGGTAAAACTGTAAAATGTAAAAGGAGTGTAGCCCTCATAAAAATGCAGTGATAATAAAGAAAATTGCTGTGAATGATGTTCTGTCACGTAGGTGATAAAAAGGAATTAGAACCAAGTGCTTCATCGATTGCTAATATAATCACAGAATCGCCACTCTGCACTCTGGAAAGTAAGCAGCTGACAGTCTGGTTAAATCAGTATCATTATACAATTAGTATTTTTGTACTTTGAAATGTGAAGCAAACACAACTCTAACTTAAGGCATCAAGAAGTGAAAACCAAAGATTGTGGAGGGGTCCTAGAGAAAAACTTGAGATCCTGTCTCACAAAATATTGTTCGGTCTTGCAGAAATTTTCCGTTTGGCATTCTAACCACCCAGAACCCTTCAGCAGCTATGAGTCTTGGGGTGTCTTGTGAAAGGAGCCTGACATGTCTGTATTGACAGTCCTGGAAGAGCTTCAAGCTCCTAAATCCTGATGGGTGCCCTGTCTTGACTTCGTATCACTGTGACAGCCAGACGTGCAGCAGCCCTGCCTCCCAGGTCTGGTGTGACAGCAAGGGAATTGTGAAGGGCAGGACACAGCAATCTCATGGTGCCCTGCAGTCAGAGTCCAGGATAATGCCCCAGAAGTTCAGAACTGTGCCTCCAGTGGACTTTTTTTGTTGAACAGCAGTTTTCTTCCCTTCTGTCTTATTTTTTTTTTGTCAGAGTAGTACAGGTTTCCTGGGAAATTGTGGGATATTTTACGGAGAGAAATGGAAAATTTTGCATATGATTCAAAGTTGTGCTATAAAAATTGCTGGAAATCATATCATACACAGTACAAGAACTCTTCATTTACAAAAGATTGCTCTAGTCATTATAACAGGTTTTTCCTATCTCTTACCTCCAGGATTCTGAGAAACGAGATTAATATGAGTAGAATTTTTGCTTCCCAAACTGTACAAATACCTAAATTCTACCATGATCTTTGCTAAAGCTGTATTTTCACCTAGATAGCATATTTTAGGTGCCATTATATTCCACTACTATTTGACTCTTTTTTATTCTTATTTCATGAGGGAACTTACTCAATTTTTTATGTATAGAAAGAATTTTGCAAACCTTCCTTCTGGAATATCCCTGGTAATCTACTCAATATCATTACTAAGGACACTATTGCTTAGAGACGCAGTGCTTTCCAATTTAAAGAATCTGCAAATGTAATGTGATATTTAAAAAATATAGCACAGCTTGGGTTTTCTTAATACATTTTATTTTACAACTGACCATTGACATAACCACTCAGTTGGCACTGTCATTTGTCTCCTATCAAGTAAATTGTGATCAGCAAAACAGCTTTCATTACACTGAGATGAAACCACATATACTGTATTTTTAGCTACTGAAGTATGTATTTTACTGGCAAGGCATATGTAATGTAAGCCAGAATCTTTTTAGCTATGGACTTAGCAATATTACTGCTTTATAGGTTTCTTCTCTTCTAAAATGAGGGGTTTTTTCTTCCTATGTTTTTTTGTTCAAGGTTTTTAATTTCAGTTGCTTTAAGAAGAGATGTAATTCCTGCTCCCTCTTAATTTGGCTTGCAAATGACATAACAAAGGAAAAGGACTTACATTGGGTGAAGACAGTGGTCATGTTTGATATTAATTTAAGCAATCTCACTATTTCTTAAATATGTGGTGTGCCTTTGAGATGGCGATATTAGAAGGCAGCAAGACAAGAGGGCAACCTGCTAAAAGGAAACGAACTATTAATACCTTGTCAAACTGGCATTTCTGTCTTTTCTACCATAATACAAGCCTGGAAAGTAAATTGCTGAATAAATTCACGAAACTATTCCAAATCTGTGCACTGAATATGACTGTTTGACAAGAAAGTGAGAATACATTGAAGATTCATAACCTGAGAAACAACACTGTTGTGATTTTGAAAGACTAAGCATTTTCAAAATAGGTCAAACAGCTTCATAGTCCATTTTGTAAATGTAATGAGTTGTGCAGAAGTGGAGAATTACTTATGATATACCACCTACTACCTTAGAATCACCCCTTATACCCCTATGATAACTGGACAATCAGTGACATAAAAAAGATAAGTTTGAGTTTATAATAAAAAGATAAAATGATGCATACAATAAAATGCTCTAATTTTTTATAGAAAAGGAATTAATTCAATATGAAAAGTTTTCCACTGAGAAAAATATAATTATAAACTGGAATTTTAATTGAATTTTGACTCTACAAACCAAACCAAGCCTTAAAAGCAAAGTGTGCTGTCTCCTTCCATTACAACAAACAGCTCAGTAGGAGATAGGAAAAAGAACATTTTTTTTCTTCTTCTCCCTGATTTTCATGTTTTGTTGATATGAACTGTTTCTAATATGGAAAATATCCCTTCTTGAATATATAACTGTACTCACCTTGCGTTTGACAAGACAAAGTAAGGTCCTTTCCTTCATCTAAGCATTCTGGATAGAAATAGATATGGTGTTGACCTCAAATGTCTCTAAGTAGAAGGTTATTCTAAAAACAAATCAGCGAGTATACTTTAATATCAGGAGGATAAGTTGTTCTTCATGCTCCCTGGAGAAGTTTTATTATGATTGTCATTTGTTTCAGACCTGGTTTAGGATGTATATTGATGAAAACTTATTAACTCTTCACGACCTCTTAAGATCTCTGTGACAGCAGCTACCAGTAAAAGCCCATTATATGATAGCAGGATATTCACACCCTACTAAACACTAATTGAACTCTTGTTGACAGTCTGAGCAAACACAGTGACCACATTTCCTTCCCACCATCAATGTCTTTATCCAAGGCCTAAAGCACAGACACAGGTATTGTTAATTGTGTAAAGCCACTGCAGAGTGTCTACAGTTTTTACTCTTTTGCCACAAATCAATGGCAGCAGGGTGGTGGGAAAAGTGGATGCTATCTTTTGGAGATACTAAAATTTACTTTACAAAGGCAATCTTTAATGAATGATATTCACTCTTCACTGTTTTCCCAGCAAGACATAGCTGTTTTAATGATAGATTTATAACAGTTTAAGCACCTTTTTTTTGTGTGTATAATCTTGACAGACTCATTGCCATGCGTCAGTGAGGAAGTCAAATCTCTACCAGGGCATTAGGTACTGTCAGCAGAAGTCTAGTTCTCACCTCTGATTCCCAAGTCCCAGTGTGAAATTCTTAGAGTGTAGTTTAGTAAATGGGGGTAACTCGTGATTTTGTGTTTGGTTTTGGGTTGTTTGGGGGGTTTTTTAGGGGTATGGTGGTGTTTCCTTCTGGCCATTACAGTTCTTAGCGTACTAGAAGGTCTTCTGAGTGACTAACTGAGTACTCACAGTGTTAAACACTTATGTTTGTAATCTTCAAATTAATTGTGTCCTTGTCACATGTCTACTACAAATTCATTACTGCTAAAACATACAATTTTTCCTGAAAACTAAAAAATCTTTATGGTAAAAAAGTAACATGTGCCCCTTATCACCACTAAACTAGAAGATAGAGCATTGCTGATCTAGTCAGTCTTCATCACATTTACTTCTGGTTATGGAAAACTATGTTACAAAAGATTACACCACATTAAAGATTTTCTGGTTCTGAGCAGTGTATGTACCTCCTGACTCTTTATGCCTAGAGCATCTGTTAATAGGAATATTATCAACTCCAGCTGCTTAAAGGCAGATTGTAAGGAATGCATTTGTGAAGCAATCTGGTGCAGAAAATGTGCAGAATTTTCTGTGCTGTATCAAATCATATTTCTTCAGTTTCATTTCAAATAATTTACCAATCACTACTGATAGTGCAACAGTCTGAGTGCATGATCTTATAGGATACAAGTCAAGAAATAATACTTGGAGTAGAAATGTATCAACTATCTTAAATATTTTAGTTATCTTTTTTTTTTCCCTAAACAGTCTCATTCAGTAAACAAGACTATTCAGATCAGAAAAACTTTGATTTATGTTTGTGAAGATGACAATAAATCTGTCTGGGGATGGAACCAGTCAATACGGTGGAGGTCATGCAGATGCTGACATGCAGAGGGCCATTGACAGACTGGAGAAATGGGCTGACAGAAACCTCATGAAGTTCAGCAGGGCAAAATGCAGAGTCCTGTTGCATGTAGGGAAGACCCCTTGGCAGTATAGACTGGGCAGTGGTAGACTAAGGAGCAGCTCTGGCAAAGAGACCTTGAGGGTCCTGGGGGACACTGAGCTGAGCATGAGACAGCAGCGTGCCCTGACAGCAAAGACAGCCAGCAGCATTAATGGAAGCACAGTCAGCAGGTCCAGGGAAGTTATTATTCATACCTGTACTCAGAGCTGATTACATAGATTCTAATTACTCTGTCCTGTACAGGAAAGACATCAATAAGCCACGAGGGCAGTTGGGACTGGATCACTTGACTTATGAGGTGAGGCTTAGGGACCAGGGCTTGTTCAGCCTGGAGAGGAGATGCTTGTGGGGCTCCTAACAAAAGCATATATTTGCCTGTGGGGAAGTCAGAAAGGAGACAGAGCCATGTCCTTTGATATAGAATCATAGTATCATGTAGCTTGGGAAAAACCTTTAACATCATTAAGTCCAGAAGTTAACTTACCACTGCTGAGTCCACCACGAAGCCATGCAGCACAGTGGATGGATGAGAGTCAGTGGGCATAATTTGAAACAGGGCAGTTTCTGGGTGTAAAGAGAAGCCTTTTCCCAATGAGGACATCCAGTCAGCAGATCAAGTTGCCGAGACAGATTCTACTGTCTTTGTCTCTGGAAACTTTCAAGACACCTGGACAGAGTGCTGAAAAACCTGGCTTGACCTCAGAGCTGACCCTTCTTGGAGCAAAAGGGGTTCTTTGAGGTACCTTCACACCTGAATTGCCCTTTGATCCTACAAATAGGCTGCAGTACTACATTTCCAAATGTGTCTTTGCTTATATATCCAGTTGAGAGCATTTCTAATACTATTTGACTAGTGTCATTTGGCTGTGTCATACCACATTTCTGTGAAGCACTCATGGTAAATTCCAGACTTGACATAAATTTTAACAATTTTGAATAATCATTAAATGGTTATTTTACTTTTTCTAACATATAATATCGAAATCAGAATGAATCTAACGGGTTTATATGCTAACTTTTTGTACTAACAATATTATAATTTTATCCCTAAATTTCAGAATTAACAGAGACAATGATGGACAAAATTAGTGCTATCAGTAACATAGGCACAGGCCAGTTAAATCACATAACAGGGGTGATCTGATCAATTTTATATAAGCAATCAAACAGGCATATTCTTTATTGCATTGAAGTGGTAACAACTGCATAGAATAAACTGCTTTCCCCTCCTTGACATGAACACAGCTGTGTGTGCTCAAGACCTTCTAGGAAAGAAAACCAGTAAGCATTGATGCAAAAAGAAGTTTGGAACAACTGGAATATACCCCTTCAAAATTTATCCAAAGGGAAAATTATTGAGAACATCTGTTTTATATGTCCTGTCTCTTTTAATAATACCAGAACTCCAATGAATGGCTTAGCTAAAATGCACATATTGGATTAATTGTGACCTAGACACCAAGGTCATAACACACCAAATGAATTCAATTAACTTTCCTAATGGTAATGTGTACTTTCTAAACATGAAGGGTTACAGAATTGCAATCCCTGAGAATGAAGAGGGAAAAAAAGCCAAAACAAAAAAAACCCAGCAATTACTCAGGACCTTCCTCTCTACAAGCCCTGGGCATCAACAAAGTATCAAGTACTTCACTAAAGTATCAAGTATTTCACTAAGTTCCTCTGGGCCCACTCCAGAGGTCCATGTGTCCTGGGTTACGGTGTTTTCGGTTACCATGTTAATGAGTCTTGAAACCAGGTGTAGCAATGTTCCCTGCCTCCTCCCTCCGGACTATCTCCTGACAATGGCCCCAACAATGCATTGTTACATGACCCATAGATAACTCGATCTTGGACCATCTCCTGTTAATGGGCCCATCAGTGCCTTGCCTCATGACTCACCAACCCATTGTGAGATGCTCTGCCTAGGGGGAAGGAGCCAAGCATTCCCACTTGGATAAAGTCTGAGGGTTTTGCAGCCGAAGGGAGAGCCTTTCCTACTGGATTCCCAGAGGACAGGAGCTACACAACCACCACTGGACTTTCTGAGGAAGACCAAACCTCTTCTACAAGATCACCGCTTCAACAGAACCACTTCAAAGAGAACTGCTGCTATCACCTGACCGGACTGCTACCACCCCCCTGCCCGGCAGGGTGCCAGGTTACCCTGACTCTGTCAGGTTAAGCCAGTGTTTCTGTATTATTGCTTTGTTTTATCTCTCTCTATATATACTAGTAAAAGAACTGTTAGTCCTATTCCCCATATCTTTGCCTGAAAGCCCTTTATTTCAAAATTATAATAATTCGGAGGGAAGGGGATCGCATCTTCCATTCCAAGGGAGGCTCCTGCCTTCCTTACAGGACATCTGTCTCTTTCAAACCAAAACACTATGTCTTTCCTGGAGGGAGAGGACACAGCTGGTACATCTTGAAACATTCTTTTTTTCAAGTTTTAAAGACAGAATTTTGCACGATCTTAAATGTCAGGGAATGATGAGATCAAGCATGAAGCTGGGAGCTGAGTGAGAGAGACCAGCAGAGGAGAAACTCATCAAGAGGCACAGTCCCACAGTATCTAACCAAGAGAGAAGGGCTGGGATAGGGATGGTGAACAAGGCGTCTGATGGTCAGACAAGACTTCAGTGACAAAGCAAAACCAAGGCTAGGGAGGAAGTCTACGCCCACGGGCCAGGATCAGGGCCAAGATGGCAACCTAACTCCAGGTATGACTCAAAGTGCCTGCATAGAAATGCTACTCCCACATGAAGCAAGGAAGGTGCCAGGCAGGTTTGCTTCATCTCTGTCTCATCCAGCTCTCCTCAGACACCTGATAATGGTTGTATAGCTGCACTGTATCCAGCCGTGAGCAGAGACTAACACACAGTTGGGGAACATGGTGTTTTCAATGGCCAAAATCAGGATTGTGCTCTTAGCATTGTCTAATTTCAGAAGGAAGGTAAGATTTAATGTAAACACATTTTTTTGCTAGAATATTACATTATACAGAGTAATATGATGTGGCACAGCTACATGACAGGATGCTAGCTCCCTGCCAAAACACATTTGACAAAAAGCTTTTTGCAGCTCAGGAAGGCTTCCATCAATTCATACATTCAAACTGAAGGTATCATGGGAGACTTACTGGTATACAAATGCCTTGCACCTGTTCTTTTAACAGATACAGATGAGAACAGTGGGACACTGGCTCTTATAATGCAGAGCAGAAGGTATTTACCTTACCTGGCACAAATAACAAGTTATAGGATTTGTCGTAAGATTTAATGTACAATTTAAGATAAAAAACAAACAAGCAAAATCTTAACAGTACCCTAAAATGTTTCCTTTAAGTAAAACATATGTTTTAGTTCAGTGAACATACTTTGATTTCCCTACCTTCCTGAAAGCACAGTAAATCACTTGTCACGCCATGATAATGAGTGATATACTGAAAGTATCTCTCACTAAAGAGAACACAGCAACCAGTGACAGATATAAGTGAGAAAAAAGAAACTCTGTATACAAGAGCAGTGAACTACATGACAGCCATAAAGATGAGAACAGAATAGCTGTTTCCCTGGTTATATTAGTATGTATAATTTATATTAAAGTATATATGTTATCCTTCCTTCATTTTTCTGCAATATTGGGTAGCAGGCATTCTTCATTGCATCTACATTTCAGAAATAAGGTAATTCTTTATAATCTCTGTATTTTACTTTCTAGAGTTTTACAGAAGTCACTGACAAGTCTTAACCTCTGTTAAAGGGGAGTCTTTCTTGATACAAGAGAGATATGGAGCTCCTGAATCAGGTCCAGCGGAGGGCAACAAAGATGATTAAGGGTTTTGAGCATCTCTCACACAAGGAAAGGCTGAGGGAGCTGGGCCCGTTCAGCCTCAGAGAAGAAACAGCTGAGAGGAAACCTCATGAATATCTACAAGTATCTGAAGGGAGGGAGTCAAGAGGACAGATTCAGGACCCTCTCAGTGATGCTGAGCAATAAGACAAGGAGGAAATGGGCAAAAATGATGCACAGAAAATTCCACCTGAATCTGAGGAAGAACTTTACTTTGCAGCGGACCATGCACTGGAACAGGTTGCCTGGAGAGGTTGTGGAATCTCCCTCGCTGGAGATATTCAAGAACCATCTTGATGCAATATTGTGCCATATGCTCTAGGATGACCCTGCTTGAGCAGGGAGGTTGGATCTGATGACCCACTGTGGTCCTTTCTAACTTGACCTATTCTGTGATTCTGTTTGGAAAATTGGACACATTTTTATTTGAAATTAAATGTATTTGGGACACTATTCAACCATAATGCTTATGAAAATCACATATTAGGGAAAAATAGACATGTATTTTGAGGAATTTCTTCAGCTTTTGAAGCTCTGTTCTTCCTAAGCTTTTGGTTGCTCCGTGAGGTAGAAGTGTTGCACAAAGCCCTGAAGTACTATCTGAATTGTGTCAACCATGCTTTGAGCAGGAGGTTCAATTCTAGACAGCTCCTGGGTTCCCTTTGAATTTGATTGATTTATTAAATTCAAAAACAATTTTTCATCACCATTGCTATTTATCTGGAGTCCAATTAATTAATCACATCTATGACAGTTTTAATGTTATCAAACCTTTCTTTAAAATAGATGGGTTGGTTTGTTGGGGTTTTTTTTTGCTAAAGAGAGTAAAGTATGAAGGGGGAGGCAATTACCAAGTTGTTTCTGTTACAGATGTTTTTCAGGCTGTCCTAAAACTTCTGAAATCCGACCTGCAGGTATGAGTTTACATCTGTAATTTTTTTTTGTGCACTGAACTTATTTTGAAATGGACACACACATATACACTGTAAGTTAAAATATAGATTTTCTATACAAGGCAAAATGGCATCCTAAATATTTATTTATACCTCTAATGTGGATCTTTGTTTATTATTCGTGAAGTCACCATCATTATGGATTAGGTATAGTTGAAAAAACTTTTCATATAAAATTTCAAACAATTTGATTATTTAATTTGTTCCTGTTTCTGTTGACAGAATTTGTTATGAAGTTCTTCTTTTCAAATATGTTTGCCTCTACTTGACAAGCAGTTTGTGAGAAAGCAAAACAAAACACTAGGCAAACACCCTATTCCTTTTAGGTGTTCTATATTCAAGAGATGATGTTCTATCTGTGTAATACATTTTTCCACCTGAAATGCACATATGTAATTAAATGATCCTAGTTACACATTTGGCATTTGCCTGAACACTCACATGAAAAAACATTCTCTTTCACAAATATTTGCAAACAAAAATCAGAAGAGGCTGCAAAGCTAGTCAAAATGAAAATACAGTAAATCTAATTGTATTGAGGACTAGAAAAGTCATAGCATAGTGGAAGATGTCTCTGTGTGGGGTTCTTGAAACCTAAAGATGGGAAATGCTTTGGAACAGGAGCAGACTTGGGCTCTATATGATGAGTACATAATTTTTTCCATTGTTTAGGGACACTGGTAGCAGACTGCCTGGAGTCCGCACAGCATCTGACTGCCGGAGGCGTCCCAGAGCGGACCCTTGTTACAGCTGTGGCTGATGCAGATCTGATACAAAAGTAACAGAAAGGAGCTGGCTCCCACGCAGGCAGCAAACTGCAGACTGATGTGAAAGTAGGGCTGGTAAAGGCAAAGGAACAGAGAGGGGCCCTCTGCAGCTTCAGAACTTAAATAGAACAAAGCAGACAAAGACGTGGCTGGGGGGATGCAGCCCCTTTTTGTATAGAAGCCAAAAGGGACGGGATAAAAGGCTTATAAGCAATGGAGTTCTGTAATTTTTTAAGTGACAGGGGAGAACATCCAATGGGACAAACTCAGGGGAGGGTTCTATTTGAATGAACAAATGAAGAACCAAACTTAACAGAACTTTCCAGAGATCATAGATATTCCATAAGGGGTATGCATAAACATAAGGGAATGCATAAAACTGGGTGGGGGAATCTTGAACCTATAACAGAACAATATGCAAAAAGCAGTTCCCGGGGAAGCACGGGAACTCGCAGTGACCAAGATGTTAGATTCCAGTGCCCTGCGTGCTCATCCACCAGGAATTTGTTGGTGTGGGCGCTGCGGCCACTTCTACATGCACTGCAACAGTTTAGTAGAGACCAATAGATTACAATGGAGGATAGTTGGGTATGGATGCAAAAAGCTGCTAGAAGCAGCTCTTTCTCTCTTGTTAGAGAATTTTAGTTCACATAAAAGTTATCAGCAATGTTTCATAAACAAGAACACCTGTGGCCTTGCTTGAGAATTGTTATTATAGAGTACAATAAATATTTTTAATAAGTATGTTTTTAGAACTTAGCCTATCACACCAAAGAGGTGGCTACGTATTTGACCAATTACTATGAGAAGAAAAAATATGTAAAAGAACTTGTAATTAATTAAATAAAACACTACACTATTCTGCTGGATGAAGAAATCAAAGACTGCTGCCTGATTCTTCTCCTCTCTCTCCCTCTCTGAGACCGGGGAAAAACGATAGTTGGGAAATTTAGAAAGATGTGGGAGGCAGAATAAGGAAAGACTTGCACCAACAACCTAGTTCAGAAGCCAATAAATAGTGAAGACAATCACACCTTGTCATGTTAACTCTGCACCTGGGCTTTCAGCTGCACCCTGAGGATGAAATCCAAGGTGAAAAAGCTACATGTTGAGACTGGGACTCAGCTGTATTCAATTTGGATTTTTTTGGTGAAAAGCAACATTCAGTATGTGTTATTACTGGATACTACATGATTTTTCTCTCTTGGTATTTTAATAAAAATTTTCTTTTGACATAAGCAGATTTTATGTGCAAAAAGTGCAGAATTTGTCCTTTTGAGAAAATGGCTTGAAGTTTCTCTTAAAGGTTTATGTTTAACCCATGCAACAGAGAAGTATTATAAAAAAAAAGAGTTTTGTTTTGAAGGTCCCTAAACAAACTATTTTGAATCCAATTTTTTTTTAAATGATTATGCATCTCTTTCTTCATTAAAGATGAAAGCAGATAAATAACAAATTTTCATAACAAACCTGTTACAGGGTAAAATGTTGATTCATGGTAGTGATGGACAAGACACACTGAAAACTTTGACAGGGGCCTGTTCTGGCAGAAGGTTTCTCAGCAGGGAAATATGGGCATATTGGAAGAAGAAAGTCTGCTCCAGCTGGTCAGGATCCAGATTTGTGTCATTCCAGCCTAACAAGAATTGTCCCTGGCTCCCCTGAGGTGGGGGACCAATTACAGCTGGCCATTTCTTCAGCTGCATAAATGATCTCTTGGTAAACATAGTTAATTAATAGGCTAACTTGGTAAATATCTATTCCTTGACATGACAGACAAAGAAATTTCCTTTTGCTCAATAAAACTTAAATTTCATCTTTCTAACTTAAACATTTTGTTATGATTACCATTTTCCTGGTAGCCCTTGTCAGGGGAACCACTTAATTGCTGCTTCAAAGATTTTCCAACCTTTTCAAACAGACACCTTTAAGGTAAATAGCTACCACAAATCCCACTTTTATTGGACCAAAACTATAAAAAAACTTTTTCAGCTATAAGATGAGACTTGAGAAACTCTCTTTAGACTGATCTTGTGGAATTTTTCGGTTGTTTTCTTTATTTTGGTTTGTGTTTTTTATTTTGTGGGGGGTTTTTTGTTTCAGCTCCAGATCAGCCAATTCAAGGCCATTTTGTTATTTAACTCACATTTTTTTCAGTTCATTTCTACAGTCACTTAAATAAAACCTATAATGATATTATTAATGCTAACAAATTTTATGGGATTACTTATGTGAGTCGTTTCAGACCAGTGTTATCAGTGTTCAAGGGAATCCCCTATACACAAGTATTTAACTATGTACATAGTTTATTTGTATATATACAAAAAATATAGTTATATATACTATATATGTACTCAATATAACTACACATGCATATGTGTATAACTGACATAGATAGTTATACACTGTTTCAAATACTTTCATATTAGGCTATTTGAAGCAGATACTGGAAGGATAAATTCATGTCTGGAATCACTCCCCAGTGAGAGAAAAATTGCCAGTATGATTACACAAGATTGAATACCAGCAGTGAGACATACCTGTAACAAGTGCTAGAACATACCACCTGCACCATTACGTATATCCTGAGTAGAAAAACAGAATAAAATAACCCTAACAAAAAGACCTTTTTGCCACTTGCCCGGGGATTTTAAATTTTTTGAGGTTATCATAAAGACAGAATTATTTCTTTGGCTTGCTGTCTCCTAGGTTACATATGAAGTTACACTATCAAGAGGGTTTGTTGCCACTGTCCACCACATTTGAACTTCAGCTATTTGCATACATTGGCTTTCACTGCTCTGCCTTTTTAATGCCTTCTCATCTGTCCCCAGACTGTCCCCAAGGTGAGTTCTAGGATTTAAAATGATTAGTTATCACATGGCAAGAGGCATTTAATTTTGAAGGGATTTAATTGTTTATTGGAAGGTGGGTGCAAGCCCAACACTTCTCTGCATTTATGAGTTAATGGATTTGAACCTTTCTTTTAACTCTATCTTGTACCTACTTTTTACTTACTTTTGTTGTCTTAGTCTATATTTGATACAATTTTATGCTGAAGTATTTTAACAAGTATAATGCTATAATTTAAGCAAAAATGCAAATGCAATATTGGAATATCAGTCATGAGTTAAGAAAATGTATGGCTAGAGAACTATATTTAAAAGCACATGTTTATTGTAAATAATCAAACCCCAATACTTATTCTATGCCTAAATTTCTATCAACAACATTCCTCAAAAGACTGAATCCTTGCTTCTGAACATATTTAAAAAACATCATAAAAACTGAGCAGTTAGAGGTTTAGCTGGCACCTAAGTAAAATTGGGGTCAAAAAACTTGATTTTTCTTTCACTTGTGACAATCATTTCTTTTTCTAAACTCTTCCATCCCCCTAAAGCAACAATTGTAGTGACCTATAGCATAAAAAATCATGCCTTTCTTGAGGATGAGAAGGCATACAGGCAAATAAGATAAAAAATGAGCTAATGGAAGCAGGGGATGAGTTAAAGTGTGGGATTGTACTGACTCTTGGTGGAGTCACTTGAAGCATTTCAGACTACTTCGTGATTAAAATATGTATAAAGTACATATTACTGTAAAAATATTGAAATGTCTTAAAGATTCAATACTAAGTTGCATATTACATGAAAAAAATGTATTTATGCCATTGGAATTTCCATGCACAGTGCTTGCACCAATTCCCAGACAAGACTTAATCTTGCCTAATGTATGTTACAAATGAAGAACAGCTTGCAGTAGTATCATACTATACAGAAAAATGGACACGTAATATTATTCAGGAGAATACTGAAACCAATTCTTTAAATAAAGCAATTGGTGCTCATTATTAAATTTCAGTTGTTTCACACAAATATTTGCTCAGTAGCATATAAAGACAATTATAAAATATGCCTTGAACATATATTTTTTGTGAGCTTCTAATGTAATGAAACCTACTTGAACTAGTGGCTGTACATGTAACTGAAAAAAGAACAAATTATTTAAACCTCTGCTTTTTTACAAGCCTATTTGTGTTTTTTTAAACCTCATTTATTTTTAAATCTCTTTTTAAATCTTGTTTTTATTCTTTAAAATCTTTTTTACAGGCCTGTCTGGTTTGAAAGAAGTTTCATATAAATGTGAGTTTGTTTTGGTATAGTTTATCTCATTATATAAGAAAAAATATGCAGAGATAAGAAACAATTTCCTTTGAGCAGTGCTAGTGATTCAAAACTCTCTTGCTTTACATTCAAGGGCCACTGTGCCATTATACCATCCTAACCTTGCTATATGAGAAGGAATGTATACCTAATAAAAACAAGTGATTCGATAATAAGATTGAGATGTTTGGGATGCAGTAGAATGCTGTATGCCGTAACTATTACACTCAATTTTGATGTATTTTCTTTTCCCCTAGCTTAAAATATAATGACCTTTGTAACACAAAGTTTTCAATAAGCAAAGGGAAGTCAGGGGTTGCTCTGTAAAATCAGTGATGACCATGCTAAATCTTATATTTGTTGGGAGAAAAATCCTCCAGTAACCACCGCTAGGTATAAAAATGCTCAGATTCTGATAGGAAACCACATTTTTCTTTCAGATATCTGCTGTAGAGATGTATAATCCAACTGTTAAAACAGCATGGATGTCGTGAAATTCCTCAATTGATAAGGGACGGTGCAAATCTGCCAGGAGGGTCCCACCCACAGAAAATGAACAGGGTTCTTGAAACAAATTCAATGACTTAGTCAAGAAGAGAGATAATTTTCCCTTTGATCTTTCAGTCTATATTTTTTTATTATGATTGCTATGAAATTGCGATTAATGAAACATGCCAAGGGCTCTTCTTCTGTGAGTATGATTAGTCTAATGGCCCTTTGTCATTTCAATTTCACATAAAAAAGGGAAACTTCCCTGATGAGGAAAATAAGGACGTGTATGAGAATACAACCTTATCTGAGTATGAGTGATTATACTATTTCTCTTTGGAAATTAATATAGGTGGAGTTTATTATAGTGCTCTCTTGATTATGAAGGGCTTACATGTCAAAATGTTGAAGCACTAATAGCTTTTTCTTTTCAGCTACATTTGGAATGTGTAAAGCAGTTTAAACCTTTTTTTTAATGTTCTTTCTTTTATTTACATATAATTTCTGGATATAGTTCTTTTCTCCTGCTTCAGATATAAATAACCTGCTAGATCAAAATCATTAAAAAGTTTCTGGTATATGTGCTAATTTTTATTGTAAGAAAATTTTCTGTGATTGATGTATAAAAGTCTCATGACAAGCAGCCTGTGGATTTTTTAGAATTTAATACTACACATATTTATTATATAATTTTAAACTTTACTATAATTTTCAAAATAGAAAATGAATTTGAACATTCAATCTTGCCTAGGAAGAATTCATCATGGTCTTCTATGGATAAATCCTTCTATAGACA
>WEIT01022416.1:2080-33844 GCA_013389985.1 Dryoscopus gambensis
TGGGGTTGTCAAAGATTCTCAAGAGTCAGCCTTTTTGGGGGAGTTTTAAGCCAAATTCTCTACTTTTGTATCTCTGATTATACCACTGTGATTTTTCAATTTGTGTGTATGTACTGTCTTTGGGAAACTACATAGAAATTAGCAGAGATCTCTGTATTACAGGAATAAACCTATTAGACTTCTTTCTATTAAATGTGACTGTCATGTCTAATCCCTCCCAGGAGGTCAAGGATAAAATGGTTCATTCATTTTAAAGGTCAATTTATTCAGGCTAGTTGGGTAGAGGAGTGCAGTATCATCACTTCAGAAGAGGTTTGGACAAACAGCAGGCAAAGTTGTCTTGATTGCATCTTCTTTTTCTGCGGTGAAGGGCAATGGCTGGTGTAAACTGGGGAAGCAAATTGACACCTATAACAGGATAGAAAAATTTTGCTGTTACTCTCTCACTGGTATTTTATATCTCTCTCCTGCATAGGGTTCTCTCTTCCACTTTGGCCAAGTAAGAGCCTAATGCTGTGGAAAACACTCACCAGTTCTGGATCAGTAGATGTGTACTATGCTTTGGTTTTATATTGTGCTTCTGATCATATGAATTTTGTTTGGATGGTCTGGGAATCAGGGAGTTTTCATCTGTTAAAGATCTAAGTTTAACATTGGTCTCTAAATTCTGGTGTGTTCATCTTAGCCTCGGCTCACATGCAGCTGCAGTAGTGCTCTGGACACCACACCAACTTCTCTTTCCTTCCACCTTTAATCTGTAAGGAGCACTTACAGGGCACAGAGAGAATGTGACCTTCTGATAAACCTGTCAAGATCTGAAAACCTAAGGAATGAAGGGACTAAATCTGAAATTATCTTTTTGTCTTGGTTTGAAAGACTGGTGTCTACTAAGGAAGGCAGGAGCTTCCCTTGGAATGGAAAATGCTACTCCTTTCCCTCTGAATTATTATAAATTTGAAAATGAGGGCTTTCAGGCAAAGATATGAGGAATAGGAATAACAGTTCTTTTACTAAAATATATACTTATATAACAAAGCAATAATACAGAAACACTGGTTTAGCCTGACAGAGTTAGGGTAACCTGGCACCCTGCCGGGCAGGGTGGTGGTAGCAGTCTGATCAGGTGATAGCTGCGGTTCTCTTTGAAGTGGTTCTGTTGAAGCAGTGATCTTGTAGAAAAGGTCTGGTCCTCCTCAGAAAGTCCAGTGGTGGTTGTGTAGCTCCTGTCCTCTGGGAATCCAGTAGCTAAGGCTGCTTGTGCTGTTCCAAACCCCAAATTATATCCAGGTGAGAATGCTTGGCAAGGCATTGATGGGCCCATTAACAGGAGACAGTCCAGGAGTGAGATATCTGTGAGTCATGCGGCAAGGCATTGATGGGCCCATTAACAGGGGATAGTCCGGAGGGAGGAGGCTGGGAACATTGCTAGACCTGGTTTCAACAGCTCACGAAGATGGTAATAGAATATGCTGTAACCCAGGACACTTTTCTTGGGGCCTGGAAGATTCAGGGACTTACTTCATCACTCCCACTTTCCTGATTTTAATTAATACAGTTTCATATCAAATTTGTGTAGCAGAGTGTTTCCTTTGGCACTGGAGAGAAGGTGACTTAATTTGGGACCTTCTAGTACCTGAAGGGAAGTTAGAGGAAAGATGGAGCAAGACTATTTTCAAGGAAAGACAGTGACAGGATAAGAGGAAATGGGTTATATGGAAAAAGACTAGGTTTATTATAGATCTGAGGAAAAAAATGCTTTAAGGGTGGTGGGGCACTGAAACAGGCTGCCCAGGGAAGTTGTGGATACCTCATCACTGCAAGTCTCCAAGGTGAGGTTGCATGGGGCTTTGAGCAACCTGGTCCATTTGAAGGTATCACTACCCACAGCACGGACACTGGAATTAGGTGATCTTCAAGGTCCTCTTCCCATGCAAAACATTCTTTGATTCTGTGATTCTATGAAAGCCTGGTAGCCACTTAGCAAGTCTCTATGAAAAGTAAGGATTGATCTACAGGGGATACCTACCCAGGGTTTTGATCACCATTTTAACCACTCTTCTTTTTCAGATGCTGAATCCCTTCTCTAATTAAAAGTCATGTGAGATATCCTCACTGGGAAGATTGTGAAGAGCCTGTCAGCTTGTTAGTTGAACAATACAAGGCAAGACATTCCCTTAAACTTGATCTAAGTCATCAGCAACTTACTTCCTTTTGATTCTGTATGTCTGTGTCTTCATAATCCCTTTTTGTCTTGCATTGCCTTGTTTTGAATTTGGATTTTGCTTGTTTCATAACCTATCCTGAGTTAAAGAATTTAAGACAATTTACCTCTTACCTTCCACAGGTCTGACATCACCTAAAATCTCAACATTGGAAAATATTAGCAAGGGCTCAAATCCCCACATTATTGCAAATATCCAAAATATGTGAATTTGTGTAAGTAGCAGGCGCTGCTATTAGTCAGAGATTTCTTTGAGAGACCATAAAGCAGTGGAGCCTGAAAAAGGTGCTATTTCTCACGTTCCTCTTCAGCAATGGTAGGATATGTTCACTGAGACCTGAGCTGCTGCTTTTGGGAACCCTGAGCTGCAACTGAACTTTGCACTGATGACCCTGACCTGTGCAGTGGCGGCACCAGCCGTGGGTGAATTGTGTCTGCTGGCCCTGATTAATCCTTGTCACAGCCATCACTGTCACAGAGAGACTGCATGGATGCAAGCTTCAAAATGTGAAACTCCAACATATTTCTTCTTTTGAGGACAGGGAGGGATTGCCCAGACAAGGGAGGACTCGAGAAACTCTCTCTCACTGGAATTATCATATGAATTTCTGCTGTTGTTTAATATGAAAAAGCAAATTGAGCCATGAAAGGATGGGGGAGAGGGGATTTAAAAATTTCTCCAGGAAGGCAATTCATTCCCTTTTCTGTCTGTGCCTGTCTGTCTAACAAATATCCTTCCCAAGCAACTCTGCATAAAGCGAGTTGCACGTACTACCCATGGCTCAGCAAGGCACTTCTACAGCTGTTGGTATTTAGTAGGCAGCTGCTTGATCTTACAATTTCCAGCAGCCTGCTTCAGAGAGACTCTTGCTGTAGAAAGAGATATGGGAAGTCATTAGCCAGCTTTTATTCTTCGAAGTACAATACAGAGGACAGAGTTGGCTGGGATTATAATGATAGCGGTTACATATGTTACAAACCTATAGGAACATCGGTTCTAAAAGTTATAGTACATTATAAAACGACATTACATGCTTAATCTCTGGTTTTAAGAAGACAAAGTGTAAAGAATTTTTTCTTTTGGATTTATATTCTAAAGCAACAGCCATACTTACGACTTCCCAAAACAGAGGGTCAGTTATCAGAAACAAGCTTTCTTTGATGGTTTGTTGTTTACTTGTGTATTCTTCAAATATGACATGAGAATCCTAGGCTTTGAAGTGCAGGGGACTACCGTGCTTGTGTAGTACCTGTAGGCATGCTTCCACCTCTTCTCTCCTGTATTGCATAGGGGTCTGTCCCTCATAATCAGATCCTTCAGCTCCCAAAGCTCTTTTCAGTCTGGATGGTGTGTTGCTGGATTTGCCTTTGTGCAGTCAGAGCACAATTTAACTCAAGCAGACAACCAGACAACAGGCAACCTGCTGTGCCTTGGGGTACTTTGGGTTTTGACTGAAGCAGCTGTTTCGCAAGATTCTAGGGTTTTGGTCAAAGGCTGAACTTGATAACCTTGGAGGTCTTCTCCAACCTTAATGATTCTGTGATTCTGTAATTCTATAACTCCATGACTCCACAAGTTTCTGGTTTCTGAACCAAAGTCTCAGAGAGTCTCTGATACTCAGTGTGGTGATTTGAGGCACTGGGATGCAAGAAGCACGTGCAAGTCATAGGAGAGGCAACTACAGTCTTAGGAGGAGAGGGAGGAGATGTAAGATTTGGGTAAGGATGGGTTGTCACCGCCAGTTTCCTACTCATGTTCTGATCATGTGACATCCTTCCCCTAAAGAGTCATCTTTTGGGAGAGATGAAAGGAGCAAAACCTATGGTAGTTAGAAGCTAAAGGAGTGTCAGTAACACTGACTGCCAAAATGGGTTGGGAAATGACAGGTTTTCAAAACCAAACCTCAATGCATTAACCCCACCTCAACAAGGCAGTTACTCGTGGGGTGAAGACACAACTGTCTGAGATGAAAGAATGGAGTTACTGGGCAAAATGGGACTGAAGTAAATCAAAGCTTTGGGAGGAATTTTTGTAACCTCATGATCTCAGCTGCCTACAGCTGCTCAGAAAGGAAATGCATATGAATTAAAGAGTCTTGCACCATCTCCATTTCCACTGTGTTCAGGGTTTAAAGGACTAAAATAATCTGAGATTAGATGTATTTTGCCAATTTTTTAACTCAACTGATACTACTGTGACTGAGTTCAGAAAAAAAGAAATTGTATATAATTTCTATGGTGGAAATTAACAATCTTACACAAAGGGGAAACCATCCTTTGGCACTATGTTCACTAATGCCTTGAAAAGAATAACTGTAAGATGGAAGCCCCAAATCTAAATTTTTCCCTTCTGAATTTGAATACTCCAACCCTGGATCCTGAGCCGACTCATCCATTCTTTTCAAAAGGAAGACTAGAATGTGGAAAAGTTTGGGGTTTTTTGTTGTTGTTGTTTTTTTTTGTTGTTATTGTTGCTGTTGTTTTGTTTTTTTTTTCCCCCCCAGTTTATCACTTGTTTACCTCAATTGAAATTGAAAATATATGTGTGGATAATTTTAGATTTTTGAAGTTTTATATATACAGTTTCATGTAGACAAAGCTTTTTTTTTTTTTTGATAACTGATGAAAGAGAAACATATAAATGCTGCTTAGTGCTTGGATTCTTTAACATTTTGCTGAAAAATGAATTAAGAAGTCAAAAAATCTTAGTCTGTCCTGTGGCAGAAAAGAACGGTGGCAGCCTTTTTAGAGGTTTCTTCAGTTCATTACCTGTGCTTTACAGTATGGTGCAGTGGTATAGAGTAGTACTTTATACACTGCAATGTTGTACTTTTACAGAGAGAAAGGCTTGAACAAATACCCAGTACAATATCTGATAGATCCTGCATAGTTCAAAGACCAGAGTTGGAACTACACATTGTGGACATAATTGATATTCGATGTAATTTTGATTAATTCTGTTGAACTATCATAATGAAGTGGTAAAAGATGATTAGAGATTACGTGAAGGGAGCAGTTTGACTGTATGAAAAATGGCCTCGATGTTAAAAAAACCCCAAGTTAATATTAGAAGTAGAGACAGCTAAAGAAGATGAACAGAATTAGAACAACAAACGCAATATAATATCAAAATTGCAAATTAACAATTGCCTTAGAGACAAAAAAATACCTGTTAACACATGAAGAACGGAGCTAAAATCTGTGATGTTGAAACAAAAAAGCTTAACCGTAATATAATCTTACTTACACAGCCATCTACAGGTGCCCTGCTGTGCAATACCGCAGGAGGCTTGACCTCTGCTACATGTGGGACCCCTAAGAGGGTCATGCATTTTGTGTTCATGGAGACAGTCTGGGTGGTTTCAGCAATATTTAAGTGCAAAGCCAACAGGCTCTCCCTTAATGAGGAATATTGACTACAGTTTTCAGTCTAATAGATCATGGCAGATTATAGGGCCAGCGGAGGGACAGAGGGAGAAAAGCAAGGATGCATAATGCAGCTGCTGGGAATACAGAAAACAGACATCACTGGCAGCTGCTTAATTACATTTTGCCAGTTTTCACTATAAACCTAGTCACTTCTCTCTTTTTCAGATGATTGTTAAGGGGCTGAGGGGCCTGAGGGTATTTTTATGAAGAACTGAAAGAAAGGAGAAAAGTGGAGGGAAGTGAAGGCAGCACATAGGAAGCTGCTTGCTGTGTCATGTGCTAATGCTGTGCCAAGGCTGTGCCACTGTGCCAAGAGTTGCCTGGGCTGTGGCAGGGCTTGTCAACAACGGGGCTCAATCAGGGTCTGTGGGTACCCATAGGGAGTGGAGATGGAACATGTGGGAAATCTTAAGGCTGGAGTGGTTCTCTAAGTAACCAGCGGGGAAAGAGTGGCAAGTTAAATGTGACACTCTTGAACTTTCCATAGTGGGAAGTAGTTCCTACCCTCCCAAAGGATACTGCAGCTTGTTTTGTCTTCCTGGTGAGAACTTTTGCCATTGTAGGTCAAAAGTGCCAAAGTCATTCTTTTAAGGTACTCTCTGGGGAAGGAAATAGTTATCAATAATGCCTGAATTTTCTGTGGCAGTCTAGGTCCTGTTAAAATCTGTCAGTCACTGGCTATGTGTGATGGGGTTGGTGCTCATAACACAGAATAGGAGGCATCACCTCACTTTTATAACATGGCTTTAACAAGGGTAAAAAGCCCCACTCAACTGATCAAGGGAGATACAGTAGAAAAAGAAAATCCCTCACTTTTCTAGTTTGCCGCATTGTCCTCCCTGTTACTTAACACACAAGTCTGTGTGTGAATATAACCTTCCCCCTATACATTTTTAGAACTGATGGTGGCTATTAGCTGAATATAATAAAAGCATAAAATCTAAATTCCTACAATTTTAACGAAATTCAGTATTTGGAGAGAGATCTTCCTTTTACCCTACTCAAGAAAAGTAAACCCACCCTTTATTAGATAATTTGTATTTTCATGGTTGCATTTCTTCCCAGAAAGGAGGCACAGTAAAATGACCTAATCCTTTTGACTTGAGCAAAAGAAGAGTGCAAAACATTATAAAGGAAAATTTGGGAAATTGTTCTGTTTTTTAAAAGAATCAACCATAATCCACAAGGACAGCATGTTTTCCCCAGAAAGCCTAGAAAAACAACAGCATTGTGTAGAAGGCCGCTGTATCATGAACTGAGAAGACTTACTAAGTTCACAGACTATCTGAGAACTGACACTTCCTAACCTGAACAGAATCACCCTGTGCAGACTGCATTTTAGAGTAAATAAAGCAAAGGAAGAGATTGAGTTGCTGAGAGAGTTGGGCTTGTGGAACAGGAAGCTGTAAGGGTGAAAAGAGCTGAGCAGAGCCTACTAAACCCCTTTACAGTGAAGCACAAATAACCTTCAGACATTTTTCAGGGTAGCCAGATCTGTGTGCGTGTGCCAAATTGGATGAACTGTATGCTGTAAAAGTGAAACAGAAGGTGTTTAAGCTCCCTAAGTCTCACAGAAAAAAAAAAATAAGAAATCTGTTAAGGCATAACACACTGGCAGCATCTCATCCCTCAGAGTCATGTGCTTGCCTAGAGCTGCGTGGGCTTGTGCTGTGTGGAGCAGGTACCTGGGCAGCATGATACTCTGAGACATGTCAGCAAAGGCATTAGTGAATTGCTGGATCATGACTCTGTGATGGGGTTTTTGGAAGTTGTCACAAGCATTCACTGCCAACAAGCCAGCAGGGCATGGCAGCACTGTTTAGGAGTGTCAGCACAAGGTGGTGATACCTTGTTGCGGTGTTTCAGGGTACAGAGTGATGCTCAGCTATGCTGCACTCAGATTAAGGTGTCAAAGGAATATAAAGAACAAATTCTCTGTTTTATGCATTTAAAATATAATCACTTGCTTAACAGCTCTGAGGCTTCTGATAAATATGAGAAACTGTGCCATGAAGACCTCAGTTTACTTAAGAATTAGCGTCAGGTTAAATGAGCCTTACCCAGTAAATGCTAAGGCAAGAGGAAGACTGCCATTCATCATGGCAACAACAGACAGTCCTAAGTGAAAAGTATCCCACCTCAGGGCTAAAGGCAGCTGGCCTCTATCTCCCACTTCCTGACTGCTTCTGTCACCACCTTGGTGATGCTGACAATGAAAGTATCTGTGAAGGGTGACAACTGGTGCTTTGCTTTTAGAGCACTGACTGCAATCCAGATGACATGGCTGAGTTTTCAGGCACCTGGCTCAGTGCATCTCTATCACAACACTCCCACTACACTTTGTTGTCATTCTCAGTTAAGAGCCAACAGTACATGCCTCATACACGATTATTTGTCACATCAGAAGAATTTACCCCTCCGAGTTTAGCTGCATTACCATTCATAGCCCCTCCAAGGACAGGCAGCCTCCCACCCAGCCTGCCTTTAGCTGAAAGGTGTCTCCTCAGTTGCTCATCTTTCAGATTAATTTGGTAAATTAGACATTAGGATTTTAGGTGGAAGGGTTTGGAGGTCTGCAGGCAGAATTGGCCAGTCGAGAAGAGAACTAGTTAATGGTTGAGTAGGATATGCTGCAGCCTCAGGGCTTAACTTACTGCTATCTGCTCAGAACAATTCAATAATCACATCTCCTGGTGAGGGACAGAAATCCTTTCCTCTTTGTTACCTAGGAACTGCTGATGGTACTCTTTATCTTGCAAAAAATGCCTTCAGTTACCACTGAAGAGGCCTGGGGTGTTTGCTGCTACAGAGCTGCCTTTTGCCTTACCCTGGGCTCAGTTGCATGGCTGGGACCAAGGTAAGATGGGATATATTTACTCAGCAGGTTTCCTTTCTTTTTTAAAAAAGCAGGTTTAGCAGATGAGTATGTGAAATCTAGTGTACCTACGTTGCAAGAGAAAATATTGATTTGATACTCACGTCGAGAGGAAATGGCCTCAGTTTGCACCAGGGATGGTTTAGATTGGATATTAGGAATTACATGGAAAGGGTGGTCAAACACTGAAATAGGCTGCCCAGGGAAGTGGTGGAGTGGCTATCCTTGGAAGTGTTCAAAAAACATGTGGATATGGCACTTGAGGACATGATTAAATGGTGAACATGGTGATGGTGTTAGGCTGATGATTGGATTTGATGATCCTAAGGGTCTTTTCAAGCTTTAATGATTCTATGGTTCTATGATTGGAGAAACCCTAAATATGTCAAGAACCATAAACTGGGTAAATAACTAGCCAAGGGAAGTACTGTTTTAGCGGATTGTTTCATAATCCCATTCACTTCCTGTTGAAAGGTGAGATTTATGACGGCTGTTTCCCAGTCTTGCAAGTCACGGCCTGAAGAGCTTCACTATCTTTACCATCAGGAAGCGATCAAAACATTCTTCACACCGTACCCAGCCGAGACCTAGACAATGCTTGTGCTACAACACTGCTGTAGTGCCTCTTTCTGAGTTTCTTTGCATCTAAATGACTCCAATGCTTTACAGATTTCTTCAGATGGAATTTTTTTACCACATTTTTTTGTTTCCTATTACTGTCCTCTGGACTGTCTCCAGTGGGTTCCTCCCCATCACTTGTTTCAGACTGTGCAGTGTGACAGATTAATGCCTCTACCACGCAAGTTTAGGGTTCTGATTTTACATTTCACTACCTTGTCTGATGTTGCTGACTTGTCTATCATGAGCCTGTGAACTCTTCATGCTCTTGGTATGATGTGGCTTGACATGACTGTAATAAACTGGTGATCTAACAGAAGCCACATGGTTGTCAAAACTGGGACTTCAAATAATATACGTAGAATTAAAATATAGGAAAGTTTTTAAAATATCTGCTAGATCTTTTAAAGAATATTGGAATTAACAATCCATCCTTTCAGCAGGAAGGAAGAACAGAACTGAGAAGACAATGTCTTACTTCATTTACATTGCAGAAAAAAGGTAATGACATTTTTTTTTTCCACTTGAAAAGGCAGAGGTGGATAAAAAAAGTAAAGGGAAAAATGCTTGAAGAAGCTTGGGAGTATTTGACACATCTTTCTTTTTAATTTCAGTTCACTCTAATATACTGTATTTCTTTGGATAAAGAAACAGATTAAAACTAGAGGTTGCAAAGATGGGTCCTCTGAAACCCCCTCTCAAGTGAAAGAAAGATTAGGTAACTTTCAAGCAGATTTTGTCTCTGTGTATCAAGATCCTAGTTCTGTAAAGGGATACCTACCCGTTGGAGATTGCCTTAGGAATCAGATTTTCTGCTATAATGGTTGAATAGATATCCCAGAGGTGGCTCTTCAGAGTGCTGTTCTGGCTCAGAGCTCTTCAAATTTTGAACTGAATATCAAGAAGCATTCAGCAGATGGACAGTCGAAGAACAGTTTAAGCAATCCAGTGATCAATCTCATTTCACCTATGTATCACCTCTGTAAAGAGCAGTAATGAATCAGAACTATGGAGAATTCTTCCCCAGTCTACAATACACATAGGTGTAACATAGGTGAAGAGGATAGCCTGGCAAAAGTTTAGATCAGCTTGGTGATAAAACTGCCTCATCCAGAATTTTGTTACTGTTGTGACTTCCTAGAACAAAGACATGGATTGGTGTGGGCGAGCATGAGGAAAAGTCTGACATAAACTTGGTGGAGCAGCACATGAAGGTTCGCAGTGCCAGTTCCTGCCACAGTCCTGTTTCCAAGGGCATAAATCAGGAATAGATATCTAGAGGACAGAAAGGAAGGAAAGAAATAAAGGAGTCTGGTGTATGGCTCCCCCCACCAGCCCTCACTTAATGTCAGGCCCATGCAGACCTTTTCTAGGAGATGGGCTGCACACGGTGAGTGAGACTATGTGTTCAAACCTATGGTTTGGTATCAGTCATCAGTATTTACTTCGATTTTTGCTTTTGTACCTCTCTAAAAACTTCTCCCTATTCCTTAAATCTATTTATAAAGCACCTTTTGGGTGTGAAGTGACATTGAAATAGCAGAGCAAGAACATGGGTAGCACAGAACACCTAATTTGCCTGTGCAAATGCCCCAGCAATGACGGAGCAGAATAGAGCAGCATAACTTCTCTTAGGAATTGAGACCTTCTATAGCATCTCTTTTAACCTCAGAATAAAAAAGGGAAATGCCTTATACTGGCATGCAGCGAAACACAAACAGTAGCTACAGCAGCTGGTGTTATGTGAAGGAGCTGAGTTCATGATGTTAACTCTAAAAAAAGGTGATATTTCACTAAGTGCCTGCAAATATGTCTCACTTTTAACCTCCTTGATTGAAGGATTATCTTTGTTCAAAAATCATCCCTGTCGTTAGTGTGGCCAACCCACATAATGAAAAAAAGCATTAAGTAAGAGGCAATAACTGAGATAACATTCAGTTTTGTCTGTGATCTCCAAAAATAATATGACTAGGCTATTACCACAGCTGTAATGGGGAATTAAGGGGTGATACAGAATAGAATATTTTCTGTTCTGACGCCACAGTTATATAACCAGAAAGTTTCTAATGTACATCAGTTGTCACAACAGTGAAGTCTTTTACACTGTGGAGATAATTTCCTACTGGGTTACTTTTATGCAGCTCTATTGCAATAAGGGTGAAGTTGCTATTATGAGAAAAATGTAGAGAGTAGCTAATTACACTGGTCTGAGCCATCCTGCAGCTGTTTTACATTGGTTTCTAGAGTCCAACTAACACTTAAAAAATGCATGCATATCTTATTTTTCTTCCAGCAAATCTGTTTTAAAGTCAACCTTTCCTTTCAGGGCATAGAGCACAGATGGTTTTATAGGATTTTAGTTCCAAAACCTCCTCGTGCCCTGGCCCCCCCAGCAAACTTCCTCATCATATCAAAGAAAAGGGCCAATACAGTTCCTGTGTCAAAGACTGCTGACTCTCTGCCATCGCTGCCCTACCAAAAGCCATGCATCCATAGCCTTCACTCTTGCTTCTCTTTTTATTTGTTCCTCATGGACTGAACACCCCTCTTCTCACAGCCTTTTTCTCTCCCACTGGCACCGTGTATTCTTCCTTATCATCAGCTGCAGATGAGGTTTAGTTTACATAGGTGGATAATTTCATATACCAGCCTTCATTTTATAAACATGTCGTCACACAATCCCACATTCGTTTTCATGTGCCAGCATCACTCTGCTCCAGTTGAACATCAGCAGACTACATTATGTGTCTACTGAAAATGCTTGGTATAGTAAAGTGTTTGAAAATTCCCATGCAAAGTGCAAATATAAATTGTTGGAGAGGTAAATTTCTGAATTTATATTGGGCAAATATTACATTTTCTTGGTAATCTTTTAAAAAAATTACATTTTACTCGGAGTTTTAAGATAAATTTGTTGAAGACTCAGTTTCAGTATTCTGTCACAGAAAAGGAGCATAAACTATAACATTATATTGTTTGGATCAAGTAATATAGCTAAGATTAAATTTGAAAAAACCCATCCAAAGTACTCTCTCTGGAAAACACACAGTTGAGCTGCTGAACAGCCATTGCCCTGTACTCATTTAAAAAGTTTTAGAGGCTTAAATGGCTTTGTTTGTTGTCATCTTGGGCCTTAATTTTTTCTCATTCCTCCTTGTGCCATGCACATGGAGCTATAACAATGGAATTTTCAAATCAAATGGCATCATTTCTGCCTGTGACAAAGCAGATTGTTTGGCAGTACTGGAAGTCAAAGCTGAAAAGTTAAATAGTTAAAACATCTCAGTCTTCAGCTTTTCTTAAGACAGTACAATAAGAAAATCGTAGAGAGAACTTGAAATGCTTTAGGACAGAACCTGAGAGGAGATATTAGCAAGTTGCCATTTCTTGACATCAATCTAGAAAGTGCAGTGAGAATCTTTTTCAGCTGTTGAAAGAGTGATAAGTGGCTGTTTCCTTCCCCCATTTGTTGTTTATCAATTAATAAAGGGATGACATCAGTACCATCAACTGACAGCTTCCACTGCATAAACCCTGAAATACTGGAATCTCTTACAAAGCANCCTGAGAAAACCAGTTGTTAATTTTTGGCTGAAGTAGGTTGGCTTGCCAGGTCATTGATCCTGAAAACTGCCCATGGGAGGAAGAAGCTGTCCATTCCCAGTGTTCACAGCACTAGGACAAAAAGGAGAGTGCTTATTTTTTTCAGGAATTTCTTTGGATTGTTTACAGCAGACCTTAGGAAAACTTTTCTAGTGATAATGCCTGTGCAAGAGAGGAATAGATTCTGTTGGAAGAAGTGGTGTCTTCTTCCTATTACTGGGAGTTACACAAGGACCTTTCAAGAATTCTGCTTCATCCTTGCCTGGATCAAGGGTCAGACATAGATTATCAAGATGCAAATAACAAATGGATCACCATTTAAAATTTTTTTTGGTCCTGTAATTTTTTATTTATTCTTATAAGCAATCTCCCCCACTCCTCCCATTTTTATCATCTGAATTTGCAGTTACGTTATTGGATACGGACTCCTTAATGTTTACTCATGTAAAAACACATGTAAGAACAAAATAGAATTTCAGAATGTCATGAGTAATTGAAATATGAATAGATTTTTAAAAACCCAACCCCTTACAATGTGATGCTTAAGGACTCACAAAAATTTTTATTCAGGTTGCTACCTTAAAGATAAATATGCTTTCATTGCTAACCTGCTTTTTGCCTCCATGAAGTACCTTCACTGCTTGCAGGACACTTGGTCATCTTTTAGCAACATGGTTGCCCAACAGAAATTCCAAAACATAACACAATGTAAACAACTCATTTAGGTTAAAAAGAACCTTAAGACCATTGAGTCCAAATGTTAACCTAACACTGCCAAAGCCAACACTAAGCCATGTCTCTGAGTGTCGCATCTACACAGTCTTTTAAATACCTCCAGGGATGGTGGCTCAACCACTTCCCTGGGCAGCCTGTTCCAATGCTTGACAAACCTCTCTGTGAAGAAATTTTTCCTAATATCCAATGTAAACCTCACCCGGTATGAATTGAGGCCATTTCCTCTTGTCCTGTCACTCGTTAGCTGGGGAAGAGCTCAAGCTCCACTGAACTACAACCTCTTTTCAGGGAGTTGTAGAAAGTGAAAAGGTCGTCCCTCAGCCCCTTTTTCTCCAGGCTAAGCATCCCCAGCTCCCTCACCTCTTCCTCGTAAAACCTGTGCTCCAGACCCTCCACCAGCTCTTTGGATGAGAATTTACCATCCCATTCCAAACAGTTTCCTTACTTAATATTTCCCTAAGCTTAGGGGATGGTCAGGTCTTAAACATGACCATAATATTTGTCTCGTGCCTTTCTTTTTTTATTTATACAGTGCCATAGGTACACCAGGACACTTTGCTTGAGTATAAAAACTGTGCCATGTTGCACTGATTGTACTTGGGAACCTCATAAATCTCTGTATATGCCACCAGTGATAGAATGGGATGATGTTCCCCAAACAGCTCACCCTGAGTAGCAGATGGGTTTGAAACTATACTATGAACAGCATGAGAGAAAGAGCAGAGACCTGAATGTCCCAAAACCTGGTCGTATAGGCCCATTCCTGTATAAGATTGTTCCTTGTCTAAGGCAAGAGCAGTTGCCTGTCACTGTGGCTTGGCTGGAGAAGGTGACCTGACCTTCTCTGGGTGTGCCAGAACCAGCCCAGCAGGACCTGCCTTCCTGGAGTTCTGGTGTTGTTATCAAACACAAATGGAGTTTGTGAGCAGAGTCAGTGGCAGTCTGCTGGGCAAGTTCTGGTGAGTTAGTGGTGGGCCAAAAAAGAAAATAAAAGGAAAGAACGGTGATGTGCAGGGAAGAGGAATAATATTTAAGGAAAGATTGCTGGTTTTTTTTTTAATGCAAATGAATATTTCTCCTGTTTGGACTCTTGTGCATGTGTATATATATATGTATATATGTACATATACATATATAAAAATATACTTAAGTTCACTCAAAAGCTGAAAAAGAATGTAAAATCCCTGAAAGCAGATTTTTATTTATGAGATTTCTAGTTGTGACAGATTACCATTCACTCTAGAAAAGGAAATTATGCTTCTCTGATAATATGACTTAATATTAAGGGGACTATTATTAAGGGGACTATTACTATAATCTTCTTTTTTTTTTCCTTTGTGTGCTGGTTATGTGCTTATTCAGGTCTTTCATTGACCAGATCTCTGTCTGTGTAACTGAATTCAGCAGTTTGGTCCCAGACTGGCACCTTTATGAGTCAGAAGAAATTGAGAGAAACTTTAAGATATAAAACACAGTGTCAATTCAATGAAGAAGGATCCGCACATTTTTTAACATTTTTTCATTGATATTATCAATGTTGAGTATGCTTTTAAATTCTGTAAAAATGTATCTGGAAAGACAGAAATGGATATATAAAAATATATATATAAATATTTACATTGAATGATACCAATATAAAATACTGAGCTCATTCCAATGGTATGCTCACAGGAACAAACAGAACCTACTTTATGAACTGTTTTTCACAAGCACACCACAATCATTTTTCACTCTGGATATGTTTTGGCAAGACTCCTTGACTTTGATAGAAAAGTCACTTGATAAATAATATAATTATCTTGTCCACCTCTGTATGCCCCGTTTGCAACAGAGCAGATCACTTGTCAGCACATCATTAGCCAGAAATCCATGTGTCTGAAGTGAGTAAAGGAATATATTTTAGAATGTAAATATTAAAAGAGAGGATTTTTAAATGAGTTTAAATAACATATTAGGCATAGTGAACATGCCTGATTTAAAATCTGCAAATACAATGGGGTCATGTCTGTCTCCCTATTAACTGGTGTCGTGAGTCACATTATCTGCTGCAAATGACATATGTTTCAAATACAGTCAGTCTGGGTGTCTGCAACTTCATTTTATGAATTGACCTTGAATGGCAGGATGATTGAAAAATATTCTCCTTAAAGACAGGAGGAATAATTTTCAGATTATGCTGTTTCCAGAAGCTTCTTGATTTGGGGGCAAATTATTTCTGCTGTATATGACCTCACTACAGTCCCATCCTATAATTCCACTGCCTGATTGGATAAATTATTTTTTAATGGTGGGGGTTGGGGGGGAAGGGAAAAGAATATGGTATGAAAGCAAAAGGCATGACAAAATAATTACAACATTATGACAACACATAATAAACCCTTCATTGCTTGAATCAATCTTTTATTTTTAGATGCCAACCATCTGCAAGTAAGTATAAATAAAATGAAAGACCTCAAGAAGTCCAAAGGGAGACACTGCTCTTGCAATAGATGATGATGCCCAAGCATCTCCTTGCAAAATTTTGGCTTCCCTCTGCAACCTGTTTCTTCAGAGGTGAGCAGCAGCAGAAGGAAATGCAAGTTAAAGCTGAAAATCTCAGGGTGGTTCCTTTCAATAACTGAAAGGTTTCTTAGAATTTGCTCATCGTGAGATGCAAGGAAATGCCTTAATGATGCTCTGATTGCATCTCTGATATACTATGTGGATTTGTGTTCAATGGTAAAGGAGCTGATTTTCTAGGCTCAAGGAAGTCCTTTAGTTTGACCTGAACGTGTTTTGCATTTCGTGGGTTAACTGCAGCAAATTGTTTGAATTTCTCTGGTACCTGTCGCTCTCTAAAGTATCTACTTGGAATCATACAACTGTGGGCTGGACAGGACCTCTGGAGATGTCCAGTCCAACCATCCACTCCAAACAAGACTGCTACTAGCACCGAGACCATTGGTCAATCCTGGCTTTGTCTTGCTGAGTCTTGGAAACCTCCATGGCTGGACCCTCCACTGCCTCTCAGTTGTCTGTCCCAGTGCAGGACCACTGTTCTGGTAGATCTCCTCCTCCTCCTCTGCTTCAGTACTTCTACTTTTTGGAATTATCATGAATTGATTAAATGTTATTCCATATGCTGATTTTTCTTTCTCCCTGTCTTTTGTAGTTAGATGAGCAAAATACTTCAAGGTTCCCTTCAACATGGTCACCATTGTGGCCAGAAATGGATGGCATGGGTAGATCTATTGAGTAGGACATCTTGGCTGTTTCCTTTTCAAACACAAGTAGATCCTTTATAAATAGATATCAGTTTTTTGAACTCATAACTATGAACTAAACTATAGAACTTAGGTGGCTGAAGAGAAAAACTTAGTAAGTCTTCTCTAAGACTGTATTTTTTTTTAATTCATATTGGTCCAGTATAAAATGCCAGGATTTTGCATCTGCCAACTCAGTTCTGATCCCTCTCAAATTAATGCTGATATTGGTAGTTACTTTGTGCTTTCCTCCCATCATATATCACAACATTTCAATAATGTGTACATATCTGACTTACTGATTCATAGATGTCATGTCACTTTTCATCATGACACAATGAAATTATCCATTCACTATTATTTATATGTCATTGAAGATTAATATATTTTAGAAAAGATGCAGATGCATCTGCCTACCTTTGAAATGCAAAAAAGAATTGATAGGCACTTGACTTCAAGTGTTTTTGTTGAGTGTTTTGTCATGTCAGTGCAAGCAACCTCCCTTGTCTCTTCTTAAATTTAAGAAATACTTAATGCCTTTTTGTCACCTTATTTTTGGTGGCATTGAAAGAAACTTGTTATTATTGGTGAGAAGGAACTTCTATTGAACTGTGTTAAAAAAGTCTTCAGACTTTTGTGCTACCTGGAATGAGTACAGAGAATTCTTGAAGAATAAGATTCAAGTTCCAGACTCTTCATATGGAAATTTCTGTTTCTAGATGCCTAAATCTTGACATCTGAACCTGTAAATACATCTCCCCCTCAGGCCATGTGTATGTTCTAGTTCCTGTATTACCTCTGCCAGACCCGTTAATATAACTCAGCTCTTTGTTGCCTTGAAAAACAGTGAACACCAAATTTCTAGATTAATACAGGAAAGTGAATGAGACTATGGAATGATATCCTCTATGTCTTTTGATGCCTTTTAACAGTCAAACAGACACCTGATATGAACTGGAATGTAAATAACGAGAATATCAGGTTAAGCATGAGCAAACATGTTAAGTCATCTCCATCCTGTCATTGGATAAGCCCGTAGACGTTCCTGGAATCTCCTTTCAACCATCTGGTAGTGTGAGAAGTTTGTTCAGCTGATACAGGAATGGCTGACAGTAAATCAGATATGTACACAGATGCTAGATTCAAACAGAGCAAAACCCAGACAATTATAAAATGGGGCATTTAGTTCATAGCTACAGTCCTCTTTAATGTGTCAGGTTACATGTGCAAAAGGCTTCTTGTTTTGTGTACAGGAATCACAGTTTAAAATCAGCCCTGGGTGTATAAGACCAGGTCTGTCTGAAAGGCATTCGGTGTTTCAAAGGCAGCTGGTAGAAGACAGCTGAGCAATTACACTGAGATCTGGCAAATACATTGCTCAAGTTGGGTTATTTACACAGTCTCAAAGAATTGTGTCCCTCTTCGGCTATTCTATGGGAGTGAGACTTCCTAGATAGCCTTAATGAAACTGGGTACCCTAAATCAGTTTTCAACTGGAATTGCCTTAACAAGATTCTTTTATTTTTGTTAATAAATCTGTGTATAACACATTTAATGGTCTCAGATCTTTTTATGTCTCTTAAAAATTATTTGTATGCTACCCCTGTGGCATCTTCAAGATGACTCAGCAATTTCAGTTGTAAATAAATCTTCCAAGTGTGCAGATTACCTTATCAAAATCAGAAAGTGAATTGTTATTTCAGTCCTTCATTTTAGTAGAAAATATTCTTGTTTATTGTTCTGTTTCACCTTACTATCAAATCATAACAGTATCTTGTCAACCACACTTTAGCACAGCCTTAATGTCTTTCATTTGATATGAACTACATTTTGAAGAGTGATGTAACCACAAGGTCAAATGGCTCCTTTGTACAAGATCTTGACACTAATTAAAAGTTTAATCTGATAGTGTCATTTATATGGTCATATTTGTGCGTATAATGTTACCCTGATTTTAAGTCTTCCCACATAGCATAAATTGCACAGCCCACTCAGGTACATTCTGCTATAAAATAAACTAATAGGGACTAAGGCCTAGAGGACCGAAGACCCATCTAACATAGTTTGGACAGCTGCTTTTCCTCCTCTCAGCCCTTGTTTCATTGTCCACTCTAATTATAGAGTACCAGTTGCCTGAGACTTTACCCTGTCCCTTTACCGTGTTCACAAACTCTGGATTAAAATTCAGTCTGAGTTATAGGTTGGCATTTGGATTTTTTGGCAGCACAGGAAGACAGATACTTCTTGAACTTAAGTGCCTTCTCTCCTGACATTTCATTCCAGGACCTTGTATTTTGTTTGCTAAAAAAACCCTATTTGTCTTTGCAATGCAAATTGAAGATCAGCAAAGAGACTGAATAGGCAGAATTTCAACTGATGAGGTACTATTCTGACCAAAAATACCTTGCTGAACTCAAACAGGCAACCTAAATTCGACATGAAATTGGTCTCTATAGTCTAGGAATGGGAGTGTGAACTTTGATTAGAGTGACTTAAAAATGATAAGGCACATAAGCTGGCATTTATTACATTTTGTCTCAAAAAGAGTTAGAAAATGACAGACAATAACTAGCAATTTGTTATTTTTTCTAAAAAAAAAATTTAAAACATGGATGGGCTAAGATTATGTTTTTCGATGTTTCTCTCCAAACACTTAAATTTCCTAGAGAAATAGCTTCCACGCTGCAGAAATCTCCTATAAATAATTGCTACTTTAAACAGAGCTTTGAAATTATCAAAATAGAGATTTGGGAACTTTACTGATTCATTTTACACTGTTCCTGCTTAGAAAACTGCCTATCCTTCTTTCTTATGCTAAAAATGTCAAAACAAGATATTTCAACACTGTCAAAGAGCTTTTTCCAATGTTTTCAAAACACACTTTTGTCTAAATTTATATCCTGCTTTTAAAATTTTTTGATATAATAGTACTCCAATGGTAAATTGCTTTGAGAAAATTTGATCAGCACATTATGGAGGTTTTGAGATGTTAAAACTAAACTAATATCAACAGTTATACTAAACTTAGTTGTACAGATTGATACTGCAGTTCTGAACCTGTGTAATGAGACCCAGTGGCATTGTGAATGGCACTTAATCACAAAGATAAAATTATTTCAAAGGTGAAAAAATCTCTGGCAGAATGACCTTCATCAAAAGTGTGAACGCAGGCTTTGATCTCACAAGGAAAAATTATAAAAAGTCTTGTACAAACCTAACTTTAGACGCTTTTTACCCAGCTCAGAACCTACTTTAACTATTTTGATATTGTAGAAACCTATATTTTTTTGCAATATGTCAGTCCATGGGGAAGGGTCTTCTTCCTAGTATAATGAATAAATGAATGGCACTTATACTGGGCAACTGAAGAGAAGTTTTTCAGGTGTTTTACTTACTTATTCTTCTGTAAATCATATTTGCAATCACAGGAATGTAACTCTGAAATACTGTCATTTGCTGTTAATAGATAAAAGTTTTAAAATTAAAATTCTTTATTTGTTGATTTCAGATTGTATACAAATATTTTTTCAGACATTGATATTTTGCTGTGAAGATTTTGGAATAGCACATTGTCAAAATATCAAATATCAGATACTTCGAAGTCTCAGATACTTGGAGTACAAAATTTTGGTTATTCATTGGGGCTGGAGGAGTCAGTTCTGATTCTCTTGTACAGTGATTTATATGTTTACAACAGGGCCTTATATTTCCTCTCTGGTCTGTATGTCTGTATAAGATATACAGCAAATAATTCAAAGTCTTGTGCACTGGGAAAATGTTTACCACCCCGTAATTTAAAATGGATCTTGCACTGTGACTGAATAAAAATGTTACTGCAGAAGTATGGTGAAAGGGAAGCAGGAGGAAAATACAGTCTTGCTTGGTACCACTGCCAGTGAAGTGTTGGGACAGTCTGCCATGATCAGGAACCCTGATCCCTAGGCCATGAAGCTTGTGAGCAGCTTTCATAAAATCATCTGGACATCAGGATTTTTTCAAAGACTTGCATAACTTACGGTCTCAAAGGCTTTCATCTGACACAGACTGTATGCCGGTCTTTATTTTGCTGAACGCTTCGCCTGGCCTTACCCAGCCGTAAAATGAGATGGTTGGAGTCAGGTCTCAATCATATTGAGAGCTCAGCTGTCCTTCAGAAACAGTTTTGCAGAAGGCTCCTTGAGTGGGCAGCTGCCTATTCCTCTCCCAGTGTTGAGTACAGTGGAATATGGATGGTCACTCCTGTGGTTTTTGAAGCTGGGGGTGGGAAATTTTTTGCATGATTAAATTTCCTGGGAACTGATCCTTACTTGAACCAGTAACATGACTATCTGCTGCCTGGCATCCACATGTGACTTTATAGAAGCAGTCTTGATGCCTTTTGACTCAAGTGGTGACATTTTTTGGTAGCTTTAAGAGTAAAATCTGCCAGGTTTGATACTGGCTGCTTTGGGGCTTCTTACAACACTTCATAAAAAATGACAGATCATTTAATGAACTGCTACAATGTTCACACAAGATTTTTTTTTTATCAGCCAACTGTATTTGACTCTCACTGCTGAGAAGTAGATTGACACCCCCACCTTTAGAACTGCAGTTTTTAAGCCTTTGCAGAAGAACTGGAATTTTTTCTCGTACGCAGCTTGCTGCTGATCTTCTGGGGTTTTTTTTGCTGCCGATCTTCTGGGGGTTTTTTTGCTGCCCTTTATATCTGAAGAGAGAAAGCTTTGCTTTAATTTATATTTGGCTGTTTGGCAAGAAATTTGCTTTCCCGCTAATTTCATGCTATACATAATACATCTTTAGAACATTCATTTTCATCAAAACAATCTAGATACTTCCACATGGTAAAACCATCCATCCATCCATCCATCCTATGGCGTTGCGCAGTGTCCTGCTTCCCTGGGTCATTTGCATCGGACTTTTTTTTTGTAAGAGCAACAACAGGCTGGATTTGTCTTGCCTTTTGGCATATGCAATTTTAAATCATTCAATATTTACTCCCTGAGTGGCTGTGACTCACTTAACATCTGAATCCTCATGACTGAGGCCTAGACCAACCACCTGTATCCTGCATGGGCGATGTAATCCTGACATCATGAATATGACATTGTGCTGTAATGATGCTTTTAACAACACTGTAGATCTTGGACTGCCTGCAGCTGCACCATCTTGCTTTTGCAAACTTGGTTGCCAGCTGGCCCTCAGCAAATGGTTAGAAATGAAATGCCAGTTCCTGCTAGATGAAGCCTCCCGAATAGGATGAGTTTATCACTTCGTGCAGGGAGCTTGATGGTACTCTTGAGATGTAATATTCTTTGATCTCAGCATGTATTGTACCTCATGATTAGGCACTAGCAATTATTATTCAAGGCAGCTATATGCAATACTATCAGTTAGTTAGAAACAATTTTGGGGTCCCTGACTCCTGCAGTGAAGAACACTCCTAGCTCTCAGCATTTGTGTTCTCCTTAACCAACTATCCCTAAACCAACTCCTGTTTCCTCCAGTTGAGTTTTCCAGATACGAAAATTTGCTTCTGGGTAAATTCATCCATCTTGTTTTTCCTTTCCCAGCTTGAATGTATTTTACTCATTTGAGGAAGGAAAGACCCCTTTATAAAAAGAGATGTTTTCATGCTGAAGCACTTTTAGCCTCTGGAGCTACATACAAGGTATATCAGAGTCATAACCAAAGGCTCAAACAAGTACTACAAAAAGAAAGCAGAGTGGGAACTCTAGTTTCCAAGCAGGAAGACCTTTTAATCAGACTATAATTAGTTTTCTCCATACCCACTGAGACCAGGACAAGAAATAAAAAATCTAATTTATGGATATGACAGTTTAAATTAGGTAATTTTCTAATATCTATTTCTAAAATATTATTTTTGTGACACTTGAGGTATATTTGAATTACTGTGCAGAACCCTTTTCTCCAGTAGTTCATGGGAAATCCAGGACCTGACTGACACAAGTAGCGCTTAGATTCAGATGAGATCTTCCTTGAAGCTGCTGTGTAGGGCAGGGATGGTGCCTTACCTAGTGGTAATAAAAGTCAACATGAGTCAACAAAGACTAATTGTAAGAAAACCATTGTGGAACCAGCCCACAGCTGGAGAAGGTGCTGCAGAGTGAGCAGGCAGGAAACACCCTTGGGCAGTGTGCGCAGCAGTGCTTGTGACTCAACAAAGGTACGGTGGTACAAGAGCACGTGGATTCAGTGAAAATATTCTTTATTCTGAAACTGCATAGGTAGTCAGCTTTCAGTGCCTCTGGCAGGCTGGATCAATGCGGAAGTAAAGAGTTCAGGTGTTTATATTCTGCTTATGTGGCTGGGATGGATATTGTTTGCCCCAAATGGCTGGGTTTTTTCTGCAACACACAATTTATTAAACATTTTCAAAGAATTAGCTGCATTTTCAGTTCTGAGCAGGCCAGAGAAAGAGCTTCCTTGTCAAAGATCTTACAGGCTCAAAAAAGGTCAGGATAAAAATGTTTTTTCTCATTAAGGCATGCTTTTGGCACCTTTAGCCTGGCATTGTGTATTTTATTCAAATGGAGCTCTGGGAAATAAACCAAAAAAATATATTTTTGCTTTCAGACGGACAAAAAATATTATTTAGACTATAAAATATATGTGATGGGAAACATTGCTGATGCTTCTTTTCTAAATCTGCAAGCACATTAACAGTGTTTGCATTTACTCTCAGAACTACACTTGTAGATTTATTCTGCTTGGAAACCACCACTTAAGTTAGTCAGTGCTTCTAAATCAAATTATGTCCACCTAGTATAAAATCACTAATCTGTTAACATGATAATTTTTATGTCTTCCTTCAGCAGTGACAATTAGAAAACTGATTTATATGTCAGACTAATTTTCAGTAAATACAACGTGAGTGACATTACTGTCTAATTTGTAAAAGCTCATACTAACTGAAGGAAAAGATCAAGTCTTTATTGTAGCTGTGAATTATATATTGGAGTTGAAAATTAAGGCCATTTGGTGTTAGTTTGGAAGATATAAGAAACAAGATCATGTCTGAACTGACTTACTTGAACATTGCCGCATTCCCAGTAAATCTGAAAAGGACAGGATCCATCCAAGAGGAAACAAGACAATCCTGGCTTTGCAAGGAAAATATTAAACAACACAGCTGCAATCCTCCAAACAAAGGTATTCAAAGCATTTGAAAGCTTTTAAGAATAAAGACAAGGACTCATCTGTGAAGGATATATCAACTGACTAATGAAAAGAGATTTAATGGCAGATTGGAAGTAAGTTAACTTCTTATCAAAAACAAACTTGACCTGATTAGAAGCTATTCTTTAGTATACAGAGCCTGCTTGCTGAGTACATTTAACATTGGTACTTGAGTGACACGTGGATGATACTGTGTCAGCTGGGACCCACGCACAACACCCAGGCCCATAACATTTGTTTCTTTATTTCTCTACTTGTAATTGTCCCTTCAGATATAACTCCCCAGTATTTGGGGCTACTGATCCCAGCTATTAGAATAGCAATCCTCAGTTTTGGAGTCACTAAGCGTTAACACATCCACAGAGAAATTAAAAGCTTATTTCTGTTGATACCCCAATGGAAACAGACAGAATCTTTGGGGATCCAAGTATCCTCTAGTTAAGACATTCACTCCTTGTTTGCAGAAGGATGTAAAACATAAACCTATAATTGCGTTCTGTAGGGCAGTCAGTAAGAGAGACAACAATTCTTCCAGAATGCTGAATGCTTTGTTTTCTAGATATTCTCATAACTTCTGTTAGTATTCCTATTAGATGTAGGATAACTTGTGCCATGTAAATATGCGTGATGGCAATTGATTGGAATAATTTAAAACCTTAAGTGGATTTTAATATAGGTATATACGCCCTAAATTTTGAATTGTATTACTAGGATTTGATAGCAAATACAACACTAGGGATTGGTCTTTCGCTGTGTTAGGTTGTTAAGAAGCAAAAATTAAAATATTTCATGTTTGGTTCTTCCTGGTTCCGTATTCCCTTTTGGAAGGCAAAGGCAGATTGGCAAGCTCAGCAAAAGAAAAAGCTGTGTTTGCTGCAAAAACTGTGCTAAGGCTCTGCAGTCTTTTTAAGCCCTTCAAAAAAGAATTTCTCCCTTTTATTCCTCACGGAAAGTAAATTATTACAAGTGGGTAAGCAGTATAACAGGATCTGACATATGTGTGTTGAGCAAAGGAGAATAAGCTTTTGCTCTTTAATGTATTAGTACTATTATTTTGTTCTTTTATGTGTTAGTGCTTTTAGTGTATTAAACCTGCTCTTTAATGTATTAGTGACAGACATTGTCAGAAGACTTATAATTGACCAAAAGATGAAGAGCTCTATGGAAGGAAACATGGGATATTACAGATAATGCAGCTGGACAGGAGAGTTAAATTAAGTTGTCAGAATTTGCAGCATTAACATAAATTTATGGGTTTTTTTAAAAAAACTAAATTCTGAATATATCTGAGCAAGCTGTCTGGGCTCTGAACTTTTACTTGCAAAACAATGGAATTTCAGTATCCACAGACACAAGTGTTCTTTTGAAGTCTGTTTTTAAAACTTTACCTCCTGACTGCCCTGTGGTTACCCCTGTTAATATGCCTAGTGTTTGACAGTGCTACAAATAGTACCAGCCATGGCTCTCTGAGAGCTTTGTACAAAAGACTGAATACTTGATGAGTTGATACCACGGTGACTCTCTGAAGTATCATTTCTATCCCACTTTTTCCAGTTGAGGAGACTGAGCTGAAAGAACTTGCCCTGGCTTGTAGAAGACGCAGGATTTAGGTCCCAGCTTTATTGCGAAGTACAATATACATGATAATCTTTAGCCATTAAACATCAGAGAAATTAGTTATTATTGGTATGTGAGATACAGACATGAAAAATGTTCTATGGAGACTTATTACAGGAGCTGTAGAAAGTTACTGTGCTGCACAAACTACAAGCAAAACCATTTCATTTCATTTCATTTCATGAAATATTTGTGAGGGTTTTATGTGTGTAGCCAGTTTAGAGTGAAGTGGATTTCTCTCCTGCTGCATATTTGTTCTCAGCACAATACAGTAAAGCAAATCTGTAGCAAAAATACTGGCAATACAATTGTCAATTCCTGTTATATATCAGACCAAATTCTTTTCAGCCTTTTGAAAAGCAGTCACTTAGGATATGTTCCAGAAATGTGGAACATTATGTAAACATATTGGAGCTTGTTTTGACTCTCATGTTGTTGTCTCCTAGGTCTCCTTAACAAATGGAGGGTCTCAAAATTTTGTAATGCAGGTCAGCCTGAAGAGTGCCAGACTACTCAGGTGCTTCCATCTGGTCCCTGTGGCATGTTCGACATGTGCAGGCATTCCTCCAACCTCATCATCTTCACTGTTCACTGGTAACACATGACAAAGCTGCCAAAGTCCAGCATCAGAGGATACAGGGTGACTCTCAATTTAGCACAAGGTTGTAAGATGCAAACAGCAGTGTGCTGAAGTAAACATGCACAAAATGTTCGCGGACAAACGCTGCATGCCCCTAATTAAAGGTTATTGTTCTGAAAAGATGGATGGTTGTCAAAAATAAGTTTCAAGCTGACTATAAAAGGGTTCGCAGTCATTGACTGGTTCAGTGAGTCATTTAGAAAAGTGCTATACACAATGGTTTTCATTCTGGTCTTACGATACATCAGAATAGACCAAATTTTCAGAATTGCTTCTGATGACAATTTCAGTAGTGTATATCTGAAACAAGGTTAATTGTGTTCAGCATGGGTGCTGTAGGGTATAACCATGGAACTGAGATAAGCTCCATTTAGCCCACAAATACTTTTGGTTTTACCCTTGTTGTAATGTATTTGAATCATGATAGTGTGTCCCAGCCAAACCATCTTTAGCTAGGTGGAAAGAGCCTAAGAGACACCTAGATGAGTGGCTGGGAACATAGACATGGGACCAGTCAAGCAATACTGTCCTGTCTGGATTTAAGATAGACTTATGTGCTGTATAGATTTAAGATTCTGGTGTGCGTTGTATGGATTTAAGATTTTGATACTGTAAAATATGCTTGTACCATATTTGCTATCTTGTCTACCAAAAGCCCTGTAGTGGGAGTGCAAGAATGGGCTGTACTCAGTCTTGATCTTGATGAGTTACAGCTGTGTTGAACCAGGTGTTTCTGCTAAGAACCAGAGACCAGCTGACCCTCTGGCAGGTAACTCATAAGAGAGAGGAGAGGACGCTGGAGGAGGACTGCTGCTGAGGACTACTACTGAAAAAGCATGCAAGGAGCACAGATGAGAGAGACCAGGGCAGCGCTACCAAGAAAGCAAGCAGGACTGGAGCAGCCTTAGGTGATAGCAACCTCCTTTGTAGCCCTGGACTGAGATTTGGTGTTTTTTTTGTTTACCAACATTCCCCTTAAAGGCAAAAATAGTGATACAAGTCAGAGGCTGTATGGTTTTGTCCACTTGGCAAAGTTCCATCTTATCTCTAGGTTGGCAGGTGTATGACTGAATACAAAGCAGAATAATTTACTGGTGCTGATTTATCAGTGTTGCATTTACATCAGAGAAAAATCTCCTGCTGCTGGAGTTTGTGGTCAGAAGTTACAAATGAAACTGCTGAAATTCTTGTCTTACACTAGAAACCAGACAATTAGCTTCCCTCTTCCTTTTCCTCCACAGTCTGGAACCAAGTCTGGTACTACTTTGCCTCTGAATTCAGGAGGAAATACAGAAAAGTGACAGTTGCTCCCTCATTATGTCCCTGTTTTAAAACGGACTTCTTTCTCTGTTTACTTTTTGTGTGCATTACTAACCAACAGAATTAAGCATAATTCTTCCATTAATGCAATCCTTCCCTCAGCACAGGTCAATTTCAAACCAACCATCCACAGATTAAGCAAACACGGTGCAGTCAGTTGGAAGCTGGTGATCCACAGTACTTTGAGGAGGCTGAGGGGAGACGTTATCACTCTGGACAACTACCTGACAGGAGGTTGTAGGCAGGTGTGGTGTTAGACACTTCTTCCAGGTAACAAGCGATAGGATGAGAGGAAATGCCCGCAAGCTGACTCAGAAGGGGTTTAAATCAGATATTAGGAAAAATTTCTTAATGGTAAGCATTTAAACAGGCTGTCTAGGTAAGTGGAGGAGTCAGCAAATCTGGAAGTGTTCAAAAATTGTGAGGGTATGGCACTGGCACTTGAGGACATGGTTTAGTGGTGAATATGGGGGTAGTGCTTAAGTTGATGTTTGGACTTGATGATCAGGATACAGGCCTTTCCCAACCTGAATGATTCTAGAATTCAGTGATTCCCATTAATAAAAAAGCTTAGATCCCAAACATCCCCTCCACTAGTTCTTCTCTTATCAAGAAGCAGCCCAAGTTTTTTTCTCCATTTTTGTATGCATCTCTGGGATTTCTGTTTCTTGAACAAGTGCTTGTCATAATTGGCTATATTAGATTTTAAAAATTTTTTTAGGTTATCAGATTTACATTAAACAAAACCTCTATCTCCCACATGCTCACAGCAGCCCTATTTAAGAAGACAATCAAGAGTATAAGAACATCTGTATTTCATTATCCAGGTCCTTAACAGAAACATTAACCTGAAGTGGGTGCAAATATCCATCAAATGGGACAGAAAAAAAAAGGCTTGGTCTTGTTTTTTTGCTGAACCTGCTTATTTCTTTAATTATTTACCAAACAGTAATGAGCCCTAAAACTTGCTGATCTTGCCATTTTGTCACTGAGGACTCCATGTGTGTTTGGACCTACCAGGTGTGTTTTCTCTCAAATGACCTAAATTCAGCTAATGCACCTGTCAACAAAAGCGGGTACCTTTAGAGATTGCTGCTTTTGCTTCCACCCTGCAGAGCACCTTCTACCTCAGCTGTGTTTGTCCCAGTTGGCCTCTGGAAACCTGTAGCCACTCTCCACAAACCTCCTCTGTTTGCATCCTTAGAGCGATCTGGCTTGGGCAATAATGGAGCATTCCAGGGAGATTTTAACCACCTTTGGTGTGATCCCCTGAAACAGGTCTGCTCAAAAACTGGAGAGCAAATTTTGCTGCTGAGAAATGTAATTTAGCAAATTCAGAAAGGACAGCTTTAGCAACTGAAAAGCTTCATATGAATGTATCCATTTTGATTAAATTCTGTATAAAAGACAATAGAAAGGATTCTTTCCAGCTCATTTCATCCTTTGGCAAAATATCTATTTCCTCTTTTGTTCCTTCCAGTTATCATTTTAACTTCCATTTTCTGTGGTTTTAGCTTATTGGAACAAAGTTTTTTGCTGGTTGTGAATCACTCTTTCTCTGTGTGTTTTAATTTTAAGCTTTTTGCAAATATCTTTTTTTCCTTCTCAAATTAAAAAAAATACCATTTCAAGTTTTAAAATTTCCATTGGGATACAAATTTCTGCTTCCAAGCCCTTTTACTGCAACCACTGATGAGTTCCATATTTCCTTTTTTTATGCCCAAAACACTCCAGGCATCATGGTTTCCTCTCCATGAGTAAAACTTTATCAGCAAGAACATCTGATTGTTGGCAGAGGAGATACAATTTCAGAGATAGAAAGCCATTGCTTTACTGACACATCTTGGACTGAAAATGGAGGAATAGTACAATTTGCATATGTAGCGTTGCCTTGTAGAGATACTGGAGTAATATCATCATTGATATTTTACTGGGCTAGACAACAAGGTTCAAAGAAGTTTCAGTTGCTGTGGAGGCCATAGATGTGATTGTATTTTGGCTCTGTGATAACAGGACAAATAGATAGAAACTTTTAGAAGTAACCCTACTGCATCATCAGCATGGTTTCGTGTTAAGGAACAAAAAAAAGTTTTTTTCTCTTTTGTGGTTAATAATAATTCTCTGCTCAGCCCAAAGTCTAATTAAAGAGGAGTAACAATAATGATTACAAAATAACTGCTTTAAAAGTCCCTCTCCCCTTTTAAATTTTTTTTGTCCTACTTATTGTGTTATAACTACAGTGCTGTTGGTGAAGGTGGGAATTCATCTCCCCTTTTTCCCACACCTTTATATGCCTGCAGTGCAGATGACCAAGGTAATAAAAGAAAAAATACAGAGAAAATCAGGTATTTTAATCAAATTGCCATGGGCATATGAAAGTATCAATTTCTTTTCTGGCTATGTAAGGGCTGCCAAAACTCCAGTCCAGTTGTAAAAACCTCCCTTTAGAGACAGGGATTTCACCCTCAATACCAGGAAAATGAGTGATAGCTGATGAAAACGCCAAGTCTGACACATAACTGTGAACTTTGTATGTATAATTTTTCACCTTGTATGACACACAAACCACAGCCAGGTCCCATAACTCAGCACAGGTCTGGAGCAACCTTGTCCCCCAGGTCCCTGCAGATGACATCCAGTGATGGCTGTCCCATTGCTGCATGTGTGGGGTGTGTCCTACTGCCCAGTCCTGGGGATGCATTTGGAATGGCAGAGCTCTGCTACCAGCTGAGTGGGAGTCCTCCCCTTCTGTGTGGGCAAGGAGAAGACTGAGATACTGTAGTGACAAATAACATCCTCTGAAATGGATGGAGGTCAAAGTCATGATTTTGGAATAAAAGGAAAGCTGCATGACAGGCGATGTGGTTTACTGGTAATTACGGTATCTGTGCAGGGTAGAGAATGCCCTGAGAGTAGAAAAGTGTTTTGAAACCCCTATGCCAAGCACCCTTGATATCTGAAAGAAGAAACACATTAAAACTAAAAGAGTATCTCAAATTTATCTTAACATGGGCTAGTTTTACTTTGAAATAAGAATTGTTATGAAGATTGCTATGAATACTTCACTGAACTAATGCCTGAGGCCAATGATTCCTGTCTTAGCTTCTGCTAGAGAGAGAGAGAGTCTTTGCTTGTATTTATGCTGGTATTTTTATTTAGTCTGTCATGCTCTTACTGTAGGGAGCAGTAAAAACATCTTTATTGTTTTAAAATTTTAGTTGTCTTTGAAATAGCTGGTGATATTGTCATCCAAATTCAGGCACTTCTGTTTCTCTGAGGTTTTTATGGGAAGAGTAATCAGAGATAAAGCTATTAAACTGCCAGCTGGGGATCATTCGATGGCATATTTGTGAGTAAGTATGATTCTGAATGTTTCAAAAAATTCCTTCTGAATTATTTGTCAGATTTGTGCTGCTACGTAATGTATAGAGGGAAGGACACTGCATGCAGCTGTCTGTTGCCATAAATTAATTTAGCACTGCACTTAAAAGAAACATTGACCGGACAACGTTGGGAACAGAGTCCTTAATTCATGACCTTTCTCTGCACAGTTGCTCATGCTGTAGCTTTGATGGGAAGTGTTGTGTAGTGATTTCTTCAAAGGTGAAGGTAGCACACTGAGGAGTGAACTTGCAGGTATTTGTGCTTCCTTTGGCCCTGCAAATTGAATACTGAAATGTGGTGGTTTGCTGAGCAGCATCTGGATTCTCTGGAGAGACACAGAAATATTCCTGGGAGGATAGCTATGATGTGGGTATATTGGGTTAAATTAGAAAGACTTCAGTCCTAATCTTGGAAAGTTTTTATGGGTCTACATTAGGGCAGCCAAGAGGTTGAGCTAAAGATTTTGAGTATATAACATGGACAATATCATACCAATTGACATGAGAGTGAAAATCTTTATGGTTACTGAGAGGAATTATATGCCATGGGTGACAAAATCCATGTCCTTTTTTTATAATCTAAGTTGAAATCTGAGGCAAAACACCCAATAGGAATCACATTTTTTTTTTTCACTCTCCCTTTCTCAAGAAAATTTCAAATTTTCCAGAAGCTCTACTAACTCCCCTGGTTTTCCTTCCCATCCCTCCTTTGTCTGGCAGCAGCACAACATTGCTGAACTGCCCCTCTGGAAAGCACCTGGGGCTTTGGTACTTCAAAGACAGCCAGAAAAGTCTTGGCCCAGGGCTTAGCCAACCTCACGGATGAGCTGGGAAACTTCTGTAGATACCAGAAACCCATGGAAAAAAGGGGGGGGGGGGGG
>WEIT01022416.1:38771-72975 GCA_013389985.1 Dryoscopus gambensis
ACTCCGAAAGCGAGAAATGGCTGTTACCATGACTACAAGGGCGGCAGCGGCGGTGGTGTGCGTAGAGCGGAGCCGCCCAGCCTGCTGTGGCCCCCGGCGCAACCCAGCAACCTCGCGCAGACAGTGGCGCGGCGTGGAACAAGTGCGGCAGGCCCAGCGTGACCCAGCGACCCCATGCAGATGGCGGCACCATAGGGGCCCGATCCGGGCGGCACCATGTGGCTGGGGCAGAGCGGCCTCACGGCCAAGGCAGTCAGACCCTGCCCCGAGCTGTGCCGAGCCCAGACACGCGCTGAAACGGAGCCGCTCGCAGGGCATGGGGGGGCAGCGGCCACGCGGGGGCCTAACCAAGATGTTGAAAACAACAAGGTGGCAACAGCCCAAGACCAGCTCAAGCAACACAGGCACAGACCCTCAAAAGGAAAAATCATTGCAGCCAAGGTTTTGGGGGTTGTAAAATGGTATAATTTTAAGAAAAATTATGGTTTTATAACGCGAAAAGTCACAGGAGAGGATGTATTCCTCCATAAAACAGCAATTGTAAAATACAACCCCAAGAAACTGATCCCTAGTTTAGCAGATGGAGAACCCGTAGTTTTTAACGTGATTGTAGGGAAGAAAGGTCCACAGGCAAATAATGTAACAGTCCAAGGCAGTAAATATGCTTCAAACCGCGATTATTTTAAACAAAATCCGCATTTTAAACAACCCCTGTGGTCTCCTTTCCCCCATTTTACCTTTCCCTGTTACCCTATACCCTATTATCCCCAGTTTATTCCTACCCCGTTTCTCCCTCCAAGGTTGACCCCTCAAAACTATGCTTTTCCATACCCTTCAAACCCATTTCCCCAAAATGCCACCCCCATACTGAGTGGGGGATAAGAAAGAGGAAGGGAAGGAATGAAGAAATCCTCTCCTGCCTCAGTTTCCCCTGGTGTGCTCAGAGAGCCTCCATTTCTCTCCTACCAGCTCTGAGATGCTCCAGAAATGCTCTGTTTGGACACTGGAGACTCAGGGGTGGCTTGTATTCTTTTGAAATGGTTGTTGTGATTTTGTGTTTGATTGTTAAATTTTAAAACCCTTGAGAAAAAAACCTTCTTAATAAACACAGAAGGGTGAGATGTTGAGGTTTCCCCCCCATTTCCCCTGGTGGGAGGGGAGCCCTGGGGGGCCCGCATGGCTTGACACAGGGTCTCTCTGCCCCTGCCCCTGGTCACATGTACCCCAGTTCCATGTTCCTATNGTTGTGATTTTGTGTTTGATTGTTAAATTTTAAAACCCTTGAGAAAAAAACCTTCTTAATAAACACAGAAGGGTGAGATGTTGAGGTTTCCCCCCCATTTCCCCTGGTGGGAGGGGAGCCCTGGGGGGCCCGCATGGCTTGACACAGGGTCTCTCTGCCCCTGCCCCTGGTCACATGTACCCCAGTTCCATGTTCCTATTGGTGATTGTATGTTCCCCTGCCCCGGGAACTCTGGGTTGTCGTGGGACTTCTTGGGTCGGTGTGCTGAACTCCAGCCATGCGGCTGGGGGAAAATCTCCCTGAAACATCTACAAAAATGAGCATTCCCAGATTTCTTCCACGGGATTGCTGTCTCTAGGAAGACTGTAGAAATCTGTCTGCAACAGAGTCTAACATGAGCCTGCAGTGCCCTGGCAGCCAGGAAGGCCAACACTGTCCTGGGGGCATCAGGCACCGCATCACCAGCCAGGCCAGGGAGGGGATTGTCCTGCTCTGCTCTGCACTGGGGTGGCCTCACCTTGAATATTGTGTGTAGTTTGGGGTGCCACAATATAAGAACAACCTTAAGACATTAGAGGGCACCCAGTGGAGGGCAACAGAGATGGTGAAGGGCCTTTAGGGGAAGCTGTGCGAGAGGAGGCTGAGGTCACTTGGTCTGTTTGGCCTGGAGAAGAGGAGATTGAAGGGTGACCTCATTGCAGTTACAACTTCCTCATGAGGGTACTCTTTGGTGGACTGGTGATGAGATTTACATTCACTAAGATAAGTAGGGCTAGAAAAGAACTATTTTATTTCATTAGAACAACTATAATTTCAGCAGCATGTGCATCTCAGCTTGTGAAGTTGCTCCCTTCACTTCATTCTCATTTAATTTCCAAAATAGGGGGTTTACAGTCTCTCTTTTGTCCAGATGGTGAAGTCACTGTAAACTGATTTTTGAGTTGCCATGAGCAGGTGTCAAAAGATGTACTTGCTGATGGTTTCAAGATGCCACACTTGCATCCTGAGCAGTACGTGGTCTCTTAAGATGCCTAAAACCTGAGGAGGATGTGTAGGTCTTCGTAATACAATGAAATATAAGAGACCTTATTATCACATTCCATTTAGCTTTTGTGAAAATAGTGGGTTTTTGCAAAACAGACATAAATAGCTACAAAATGCCTTTTCCTTTGTATGTCTACAACTGCCATTATCATATGGGATTGATCTCTCTCTGGAATAAAAATACATATATTTGAAAGAGTTAAAAAAGCCTTATTAAATCATTACAGGAAATTTAAAGGTGACAGATCTTGTCATTTTTTTAACTAATGACAGCAGTCAAAGTAATACTTTATTCAGAAGAAAAAAATTACAGACTCAAGCTAGGATGAGTAAGATTGGCTAATGTATCTCTTTCGCCAGGCAAGATCACATCATTTTTGACAAGTATAAAGAAATGAGAAACATCTGAACCCTCTACTAGGAGTATAAGTACCTGATGTGAAGAATGGACAGATGCATAGAAAAGAGAGTATTGAAATATTTCACAACTGATGTTAATTTAGTGTCCCTTCCTTGGAGCACCTAGCACTCTGCCTTACATCCTGTGTAAAAACAGAATCTCAGGTTAGTGCCAAAACTCTCCACGTTTGGGAAGTTTCTCTGAAACTCCAGCACTTACAGGTTGTGTTTTGCTTTGAAGCAGGAGGGTTGATATCCCATCTGGACCTAATGCAAAAGTCTGAGATGATTTTTCTTGCTCTCTGGACTGAAACTGAAACCATAACCAATTACAAGTTGTGAAAAGAGGTTACTCATAAACTGTTCACTTCATATATTTTAAAACCCTCTCTTGATCAAACTGTAATAGCAACTTTACTGCATGTGAGAAATTTGCATTGCAAATGCACATAACTGTAAGGCTACAAGCCAGACCTCCTACCCTGCCCTATTCCTCCTCACCACACATTTGGCTTGTTCTTTAGACCTAATGAAATGTGCAAAATGAGCATGATGGTTCTGCCCTTTGTTGATCTCCAGATTTTCATAAGCTTGAAAGATCTCCAGGGCAGGAATGGTTTTTAACCAGCCTCTAAGCTTTTTCTGAATATGTATAATTAGGTTTGCAAAGTTGTTTGTGTTTTAAAGTCAGACCAGAATTTGTAAGCTGATTTCCATTTAATTTTAACAAAATATTTCAGCTTTTGCATAGAGGAAAACATAAAAAACCCAAGAGATCAAAATAAATTAGAGTATTATAAACTACTAAAAACTGACTAACATTAAACTTTACCTCTAGTGTGACCAATAGCTGCTGTCTTATCAGCGAGTTGGCTCAGCATGTGCATGCAGTTCATATGTCCATTTAAAGATGTTTCATAGAAGCTGTGGCATGGCTTTAAGCAGTGTTTTCCAGGCATCTCCTGATATTTGTCTTTGCTCCGCTCCTGGCTAGTCCTCGTCCTCTGGAGCTTGGCCATGGCCTTGCTTTCCTTTGTTTTTCACGTTGTTCTAACTATCCCAATCACCATCTTGCTGTGAGCAGAATGTTTGTGATAACCACAAAAAATTGTTGGTGTGGGCTGTGATCCACACAGCTTCTTCCAGGGGCTCAGTGGGCATAGGGTTTGTCTCCGTGAGTAGGTTCAGAGGAACTTTGGATCCTCCTCTTGTTGTTCAACCTGGATGTCCTTGTGGCAGCTCTGGGAGCTGTGCTGATGTGTTAGTGCCTCATCTGAGCTAATCAACTGTGTATAGTGATGAGATCTGGTGTTTCTTTATGCAGGATCTGTGCTGGTTGTACATGACCCTGGTTATTCTCACACAGCTTATAGTGCCAAATAGGAGAAATCCAGGGTCTGTTTTCATCCATACATGTAACATTTTCCACTTAAAGGATCTATTCTACAAATGTAGATAATTTCCCACTTCAGATCTTGATCTTCACTTCCTAAAGTTGTTATTTTGGTCCCCTTTGTGAAAGCTAAACTTTGGCAAAGGGAACATACTGCTTTCTGATGAAGTGGCAGGCAGTTTCCCTCAAATCATAACTTTAGCTTAATTGCTTCTGAAAAATGACACAATGTGTTGTTTTATCTTGCAATATATTAAATGATGTGGAAAATCCATTAGAGATCCTGCTGAGATGTGGATAACATCTGAGGACCAAGTAAGCTCTTCTACATTTGCTAATTTCCAAACTTGGAGGCATAAGATTTAAAAGCATTTGCATGTGTGGTATATCAGATAGCATTACATTTTTATAAATAAATGAAGCAGGCTGAGACCTTTGGGCCAAAGAATCATTTTAAAAAAATTAAAAATGCTCCCATGTTCCTTGATATGTTGTCTGCATTGGCATCATTTAAACTTGGAGTCAATGAGGTTAAGGTCTATGCCTGGGCAGTATAAAATAAAGTTGAAGGTAAGAAGGAAAAAACTTCAATATGTGAGTTTCCACCTGCTTTCTTCCCTTCTGGTAGAAGATGGTTTCTGGCAAGCTCTAAAGTCCAGATCTGAGGGAAATGCCAGCTGTTAACTGAGAAAGCTTTTAACTTTCAGAAAAAAGTATGAAGGACTTAAAATGACAGTAAAAGCAAGAAAATAACTTTGCATTGACATGCCTGACTTCAGCAAAGGGTGCCCAGAGAATTTGGAGGCAAAATGTGCCTCTTAGAACCAAAGCAAAACCAAGCAGCATCTCATTTAACTGCTGTGATGATTTCTTTTCGGCCTGGCTCTTGTGATCTTGCAAACTTTGTAAAACACCAGCTGGGAAAGGATGTCTACACCCACAGAGCAAATCTGCTGCAGATGTGTAAGCACACTGGAAGGTTCAGGCTGGCTGGGGACTGAGCTGCTAGTGATGGCTGGGGTTCCCTCTGCACTTGTCTTTTCTTCATTCTTCTGTACTTTTCTTTCTTTGGAAGGGAAATGAGCAAGGGCTTTTGCCAGGATAAAGACTGCGTAGCCTAAACCCCTGCTTTTTATGTTGCTTGTTTTTGTTTGTTGGGGGTGTTTTTTCCTTTTTATTTTTTTTTTCCCTATCCCACTTTGTCTCCTGCTTTCCATGGCACTTACTCCACTGTGCATCCACCAAGACATCCCTCAAACTGTGCCTTGAGAATCCATGCTAGACTGGAGTACATCCATTCTTACAAAAGAAAAGGATGTGGGGGGAGAAAGGAGGGAAGTAATGCTATGGAGGAAAACCTCAAAGTGTATAATATGCATTTAGATTTTTTGAAGAATAAATGAAGAAAGGAGTAAATTGGAATTCAGATGCTTAAAAAACATCAAATTATTTTTCACAAGGAGAGGGATAAGAAAAAGCAACACTAACAAAATGTGTCATTTAGCAGCAATTCTGTCCTGTATGTGTCTTCAGCACTTGTTAATCGTGTGCCTGATTTGGCAAGTACAGAAATAATGGGAAGAAGTTATGAGAAAAGTCCCTATTAAGATGTCAACCATTAGTTTAGAGCTGTTTCCAGCTTTTTTCCCATTGTTAGTCCACTCAGAAAGGCTGATCATAGCCTCTGCAGGTTATAGACTCAGAAGAAAGTGAATTAGCCTCTCAATTCTGAGGGCTTCCCAAGAAGCAGTTTCATTAGAGTAGGGAAACACTGATAAAAAGTGTCACTCACTGTACAGGCACAATGAACTTCTGAGTAGGTCTCAGCTTGCATTGAAGCAGTAGATATTTATCTGATCACTTCAGCCTTGAGCACTGCATATTAATTTCCTCAATTAGTTTTCCTTCCTGCAGTAGTACTGAATACGAAGGGGGCATCACACGCCCAGTAACCAGGCAGCTCTTTGAGAAGCTCCTCTTTAAGCAAGAATTCTTAGTGGTGAAAACACTTTCAGGATCCAATTTGAAGGGGAAATAAATTTGATTTATTTACAGGCCCCTTGTTTACCTTTCCAGTGTGCATGTTAGCTTGTCTGTAATAATTTTTACTCAAATAGTTACTAACTTCCAAATGAGAGGTCCCCTTAGGCAGCAGTGTATTGCGTCATGTCGTCTCTTTTATCTTTGTCATTGGTGATAGAGAAAAACTCAGGCTACATTCAAAATTTTTTAATTTTTGATCATATGAAATTTTGAACAGTCTATTCAGATACACAGAGTTTGTCTTCCTTCTGGTAGGACAACACACTCCAGGGAAATTAATGGGAAATATACCTAGGAATAATCAGAAATCTCTTGTTTCTGGTTTGGGGCCCCAAAACAGTAAACATATTTTAGGGTGGTCACTGATACGAGTTCTGAGGTGGATGATGAGCTGGTGTGACAGTTCAGGCTTCTGCTTCTGAAACCTGCCAACTTTGTGTTTGGTTTCTGTTCCAACCTTATGATTTTTAGTTCTTGCGCAGTTGCTTTTTAAAACATTGTTCAGAAAATAATTTCTACTCAGTATAAAATAAATAGTACTAATTTCAAAAATGTTAAAAAACAAATACCAATCTACCATGCCAGAGAATGCAGTTACTGTAATTGATAAGAAAGAAAGAGTAAGTGAAGATACAATCATAGTGTTTTCAGTTTGTATTCTTTCTTCCAGGCACAAGTGGGATCATGAGCTCAGTGTATGACCTTCATGCCCATTAAAATTTAATGAAAAACAGCATGTTCAGTTATTTCTAAAAATCCTAGCTGCTTTCTTTTTTTTTTTTTTGTTCTCTGGGTCTTGTGAAGCTGTTACCTCCCGGCAGCCGCATGCCTGGCTACTGTGATCAGCTGTGATCAGCACCATGATATTGCCAGATAATTCTAATCACAGAGGCAAGCAGAGCCCATGGGAAGATGTGGAGAGCAGGGATGAGGAGCAGGATCTGGTCTTGAGAGAGAAAGGACCAAAGCAATTTAAAAGAAGTTGTCCCTGGTGCTCTTTTGAATAATGGAAAGAAGCGAAGCCTGCCAGCTTTGACAGGCTGAGTGCTGGGAGGCAGGAGCTGAGGTACAGAGGGAGACCATGTCAAAGCATTGTATACAAGCAGGAACGTGTCATGGAAAGTAACTAGTAATGACATGTCAGGCTGAGAGGTGTCTTTTCACCAGGGCGTTTCTAATGGGGCTGCTAACTGGTAAATGAAGGTGCAAATTGGTTTTCCAAGAGCCAGCTGGGAAGCCACAGAGCAGCAAATGCAGCATCATGGGTACTTCACATGGTCTCCCACCAGAAGCCATGTTATGTATCTGTTTCTCTATGAGGCTTGCATATGCCAAATTCTCCCTTGAGTGGATACTTTCTCTTCTCAAATTTGATTAGGGAAGTTTGGCTCCTTCATTCCTGGGTCTTACAGCAGGTTGGATGATGCCTGACATCAGCTTTCTGACAGGGCAGTCTGGGTTGTGTTTTAATCCTGGTTCCACCTCACCTTCAACTCCATCAAAACCACTGCCCAACTGAGAACAGACAACTTTTAAGATAAAGACACTGACTTTAAGAAGGCAAGGAATCCCTTAGTGATATTTCCTATATGGAAAGGAGAAGCTGTCACATGGATCACGATCAATTAGCCATGAAGAGAAACATTTCAAGCCCTGAAATAACAGCATTGTTGTGAACTGGGGAATAGAGTAGTTCAACACTGCTCTGTGTTTAATGACGGTGAATTTATTCTGCACAACTTTCTCAAGAGATTATAAAACAGATGCTCAGCCATAAATATCAGAAACAAACATCCTCAGAGATGAACAAACCAAGTACAATTTTTGAAGGGATAGTTAAAAATGATACAGACTCCATCCAATATGTGCATTATTGCTGCAGCTCCTTTCTTTCTGGCATTTTAATGGCTTCAGTGACTAGCAAGCAGAGTGACAGAAGGCAGCAACCACATCATGCTTCTGTCTTGGTGTCATGGCTAATAAAGCAGTGTTTGACACTGGGAAATTCAGTCTGAGTAAAAGCCTCTACCTGCATCACCCTTCTTTGCCTTGAATTTCTGTTTCTGAGGATTTATAACATATCTCAATAGTATTTACAAGCTTCTTTAAAGAAGTGCTTTTTTTTTTTGTTCCTAAGGCAGATCTTTTTGATTTGCATATAGGGACTTTCTGCTATGGCTGCTTGGTAGACACCTGTTTCTAATCCTTCTTCATGCACACAGAATTTTTGGCAATTTTCCAGCATTTGCCATACTATAGAGTACACTTAGCATAGGCTCTCACCCTCTTAGTTTCTGAGAAGCTGATTACTTCTACCTCACAACCACAACAAAACCAAAATACTCAATGAAATGCTGATGCTGTGTTCTCCAAGAAAAACCTTAATTTTTGTACACTGTGAAAAAATGTCAACTTAAAAAACCCCTTATTTTTAAATTTCTACTCATTATGGTTCCTAACAACACCATTCAGACTGTATTTCTCTGTCTTCTGTGAAAGCTTTTTGTCTCCATCAACAGATCTGTTTTATTATCAAACATGCAGGTAGGTTCATAAAAAGGGGGCAAGAGACACTAAAAGAAGATAGTACCATCTTCATGTTGAAGAATTGCTCCCTTTATTACCAGACATGCTCAAAAACTCTATACTTTCAGCAAGATTAGACTGTATTTTGAGCAAAAGGTGTGAGAGAATGTACAGGATTAAAAGTTTCCCTGAGAGTATTTGCCGTTCTTCTGAAACAGGTTTCATGTAGGCAGGTCAGTGAAAAGAGTCTAGTGAACTGCCATACAAATCCACCCAATACAGAGAGGCAATCAGAAGGAGTCAAGATATCACAGGTACTATACAGCAAGTTAGAAAGCACATATGAACAAATTGAACAAATCAAATTAACCCTGGGTCTGACGCCAGGAAAGTTGCTGTATCCAATTTTGGAGGTGTTTTCAGTACCATTCCTTCCATACCGGGATACTGCTATGATATTCTTACTTTTTGAATGGACTCCAAACCTTATTTGGAGTCTGCCTGTTAGCCCTATCACAATCAAGAACTGTAATCCTAATTTCTTGGATCTTGTAAATTTAAGTGATGCTTCCACAAAGCACACGAAGTGTGAATATTTTCCAAAACCATTCTTTTTCATTTATGAAAACAGTCTCATTCTTGAAACCCATGTAAGCTGTGAACACTCATGGCTAAAATCTGTACAGGTGGCACATCCAGTACTTAAAGTGAGCCAGGATATGCTGGCAGACAAGGATGGGCCTTGAGAGAGTCTTTCCAGCATTTTCCAGAGCGGAAACAGAGCAGGAAAGAGTGCAGGAGGATGCCAAACTCTCCATATTGGTCCTTTGGAATGCTTGTACCCCCACTTCGAAGTTTCCATTTCAACACTAGAAGCACATGCTTGGAGGCTTCACAGTCGCTGCGATTCAGTATCATAGCTAAAATTGCTCAGCATCGTGGCCAGCCAAATACACATTTCAGACACGCAAAGCCACCTGTGTGCAAGCCAACATTAACAGCTTTTGCAGGGAAACACAACGGGTTTATAAGTACAGAGTCTAAAGCTGTGTGTGCCTCTTTGTACCCATGTAAGGAGATGAGGGCAGGATGGCTCTCACAGGCTCCATTCTCAGCTCTTACAAGACACAAAATCTCTCCAGGACACTCCTGCTAATTACAAATCCCTGTTAAAACCAGAGGACAAATCCCTCAAACAGTGCCCCACACTGGGGTCTGCTGAGGTTGCTGTAATGATCCCAAATAAGCTTTGCCTCTTGGCAGCACAGGCAGCAAACTTGTTGTGGGATCTGTGAAAGCCGGGTGTGAAGTGTTAATGGAGGCACTATCTGGTCTAGAATTTCCAATTAAAGTAATAATGACATTAAATAAGTCATCTTCTGTGAGCCATGCAGAACATCAGCAGACAACACCGGGACAAAAACAAGCAATAGGCCCGGCCATGTGTTATAACAGAAGGGACTGAATATTGATATCAGGTTACCCAAGGCTTGGGTGTCATGTGTCCATCAGTCTTTCTTCTAGAACATTTATATGCGGTTATAATATGCAAAAGAATTTTAGCAGTATTTGTAATTTAGATTTGGTGCTGGGTTTGTATCTCTGTAAGCCTGAACTTTACCATCTCCCTATACACAAAGAAAGACACTATTGTTTTAGAATCTCTGTTTCCTATATGTTAACCAGTCCTGGCTGTGGGCAGAGAAGATAAAAGAATCAAAGATTAGTGGGAGACATAATCTTATATTCAGTGCCATGCTTTGAAGAAGTGGGACCTCCTTATGCCCAGACCTGTGCTTTCCCCAGGAAAATGAAAAATATAATACAGTTTGAGGGGATTTGCTAAGATTTTAAACTGTGTTCTTGAATGAATGAGACAATTTGAGAGAAGCAGAGGCCAGTTCTTGTGGAGAGAATAGGATTGCTAGTGAGGGAAGGACTGATACAGCTGTCAGCCTCTGAGAGACAGAAGGGGAGAGAAGTGCATACTGCCAGGGAAGCAGTGAGGTATTTTCTCAGTGTGGTTATTGTAGTCACATAAACAAGGTCTTCACTGAATTAAAACTCCATTTCAGGAGAGTTGTTAGTTTAACTTTTGGTTTATCTTTTGAAGATGCTACCTGTTCAATTTAAAAGCAACTCTCCTGCTTCCTGTCCTACCCTGGTAGTTGTGTTTTACCTTCACCATTACTGTTTGATGCTTGCTATATATCTTCAGCTGTATTAAAGTTTGCTTTCCATCATTCCCATTCCTGGAGGGAAACACAGGACTGGTATGACAAACTACAAACAGTTTCTGATTTCAAATATCTGTCCCCCACTTCCCACACAGCAGCAACCTGCGGGGACCTCTGGGGATCTGCTCAGGCAGTCTGGGCTGCTCTCTGTGCCTGCAATGTCCTCTCTGCTGTTGGTGCCCCACTTGGCTGGATTAAAGGTAGCACAAGAATGCTTGCCTGGGCCATTTTTACACTTGAATTTGTAATGTAAACAGGCTGTGGGCAAAAAAACACCTGCATGGGCCAACTCCTCTTCCCTCCTGCAGGAACCTGTGATCACAACATCCCATCCACTGGGATCCACTTTCTACAGTTCCTTCAAACTGGGGGCACCATTTGCCTCCAGAACTCATCTTGGCACCTCTGGTGTTAAAACTTCTCTATAGACAATTCAGATTGCTGACTCTTCTTCAGATTGGGTCACTATTTATTTTGATATGCTTTTTCATCATGTTGCTACAATATTATTATTTTAGTTTTTAAATCTCCGAAAAACATTCTTGTAGAGGCAGTTACAATAAAAGGAAATGGTGAAAAATGGACTTGTCTTGTCCTTCAATTATCTGGACCACTTTTTCAGAGATAGATTTGCTGTCTCCTCTGAAGATCTTTTAAGTGTTGTCAATTAGTGACCTCAATTCCCATCCTTGACAAGAATCTCCACTTTCAGAAGATGAGCTGTGTCTCAGTTACTTTTATTTTCAAAGCTTTCAAGACACCTTTTAGAAAGTCTTTTCTTACTCTAATTACCTTAGAGAAATCCTAGAGGATTTGCCTCTTTCCCAAGAGGCTGCTGTAAGTTTCTGATGAAGAATTTCAAGTGCTATTATTTTTGATGGACAGAATGACAGCATTTGAGTGAAAATCAGTTAAGAAAACAAATTAAAACTGTGCTGGTTCATCTGAAGCAATAGGAAATTAAAGATAAGCAAAGGATGAATCAAACTAATAAAAAAAATACCTCACTTCAATTCCTTAAATTCAAAGAAAAAACTATTTTTTCAGAACTACCTCTCCAAGATCCTACACTACCAAACAGGGATAAACGTATAAACAAAAACATGAAAATTTTTCCAACAAAGTTTCATATCAAATAACAAACAGGGGGTCCTGAAGGTGGCTCTTAGATGAAGATAAAAAATTTTCATAGTTCCTAGACACTAGCTATATACTGCAGACTGGCAATCATGGTACTGCTGCTGAGGTATGTACCTTTCCCTTTGCTTTAAGAGATATATTTTTAATTTAATGTTATACAATGCTTTGGAAAATAGATACGATTAAAAACTTGACAATTTATGCAATAAACTCAGTGGAGGTTTTGAAGAAGCTTGAAGCAGGAATGTGAAATAATAAAATACTGATTAATTCCTTGAGGTTTTGCCCTTGTGAAGGAATTGCCCACAATGGAAGTGTTCCATAAAAAACCCAAAAGCAGCCAGGTTTGTATGAGAGAGCCTGTACAAACAGGAGAATAGCTTGTAAAGAAAATAAATCTTGGGGGTTAATTAAAGATTGTTTAAGGATTTATTAAAGATCATCAAAGTCTTCTGAGGGTGGGAGACCATGAACACTGCCAGAACCTCCTTAGTAGAGCAATTCCAAAATAATGTATCAACTAATGCAATAATCCTAAAACTGATTTAGGACAAAGGCTGTAATGAGCACACATGAGATGAAGTGACCTCAGCAAGCAATGTTGCCCAGGTTATCTACGAAAAAACAGCAGTAAAAACAGCACAGATTGCTTCCCATAGTGAAATAAGAATCCCATTTTATTTCAAAGAAAAAGTGCAGAAGCTTGAAGTGTTGGATACATGAAATGGGTAAAAAAGTGATAAGTAAGATACATAATAAACAAAAGTGACACAGATTTCATCTTTTTTGAATTAAGACCTCTTAAGTGAGAAGACGGGGGCAGAAGAGCCTGTCAGCAGAGACATCCCCACGGTGAGACTGAGCAGCAAAGCCGTACAATGCAGCTGGTGGCTCCCCTTTGCCGTGGCTGTCACTGTCATATCTAAGTTCTGTGTAGGGAAGACTGGCATGAATTTAAAACTGCCTGAAACACCTGTATTTGAAAAAAACACTGATGAAATGTGGCATTTATGAAATAGAGGGACAATGTTCTCTTCAGACTGTTTATTATTACTGTTCCTATGCTCAGGGCCTTCTGGGCTACTTTTTATTGTAATTGTAGGGCTGCTTTTAGTGTTAAGATCAAAGGATATAAACAAGACAAGAAGAGGTCATAGTTTTTATTAGATCAGCTGATATTGTTGGAAAAAATGCACCACTGCTCAGGCACATGAATCTTGAAGTAGAGAAAGTCATTCTCAATGGTAACTACAAGTGCTTGCATCACCTGAAATAAACATTCTGGTGTCATGACACAAATTTTAAGGGACTTCAAAGTAGTTAGTTAAGAAGGAAAATAGCAATTTCAGTAGAAAATGAATGGCTACCAAATATACTTACAGCTGAGAAAAATGGAAACCTGGGTCATTAGAGACACACCATATTAATTGTTTTTTATGTGAGTTGTCTTGAAATTTTTTACCTGAAACTTTTTTCCTAAAGAAAATGGATTTTCTGTCTCACCAATATTTCCATCTTATCCTTACCCATCGAGGTGAGGGGTTTTTTTCCTTTGGTAAAGATGACTCCAGGGTTTGAGTGAGGCAAAATATCATTAAATAAGCCTGAATTTCATGAAAGTGATGACCATGGTGCGTATTCTCCCTACTACACTGGGTATCAGGTGAGTAATACCATAACATTTTGGGTTTCCTAGGGATATTTTATAAAACACCCTCCCAGTCTTGTCCCAGCTTCACACTACCTGTACTCATGGCTTCAACCATGTATGACAATGACTTATCAAGCTCAGTTGGAACTGGAAAAGGTGAGCAAGGAGACCTTCAGCAACAAAATGTGAAGATAATGCAAAGACAAGTAGATTTCTGACTGGCATAGTAATCTACTCCAAATGCTACTCAAAATGTATGTTATCCCAGTCATCTGTACTGCGATGGATGTAGAAGGCAGTAGATGAAGCGGAACTGATTCTGTTTGCTTGGCAAAGAGTTTTAGAGAGTGATAGGTTTGCTGGTGTGTGGTTACTGCTAATTAATCTTGGTTCAAATTGTGTATAATCAGTGGTGCCCTGTTGATGTCACTGGAGTTACTCCAGCTTCACAGCTCAAGGCTCTGTCTCAAGGTGGAAATATGACTTTATAAACCTGCATTATAATGCAACTAGTATCTTACATGACCAGTTCCATTAGGACTGGGTTTTGTTATGGTTTAAAAGAATTGAGTAAAGCAATGTTAATATCCAAAGTATGAGACTCTGCTGGTGGGAATAGTGGGAATTAAAAAAAAGGGATTGCTGCTGTATGCAGTTCACACTAACACTGAGTTTCTTGAGAGTTTCGTGCATGTGTATGAGCAAGGAATGTGTTCTTATGGATGCATCTGTGTTAGCAATTTAGAGCTCTAGGTCAGTTCTTTTTGGTGCAAATTCGGTGTTCATCCCTACTTGGAGTCTGGTTGTTCCCATCTGGACATGATTTCCCTTCCGGTGGAGCCAGGGCTGGATCTGGGATGGGGGGAAAGGCACCTCCGTGTGGTGCACAGTGGTCAGGTCTGCCCTCATGGGAGCTGTGCACCCAGGACAGGCAAAGGGTACAAACGTCACTTCAAAAACACTGTGAGCATCTTGTCTTTGAGCAGCAACAACAGCCCTGCTCTTTCCACCTATGATTCTCCCCTGCAGATAAGGTAGTTGTCTCTGTCCATAAATTCTGGTAACAGCAGAGTTTACGAAATGGAATCTAATGAGCCCGATTTTTTTCTCTCCTGCCAGTCTGAAGCTGATATATTCAGAGATTTTAGTATCCTGATTTATTCCACTGTCAATAGAAGGTATATATTACCTGAATTTATATTTTTAATATCTCCAAAAATGGCATTCTCTTCTTTTTTCCTCCTATTTTTTATTAGTTTACTTAATGAAAAATTATAAAAAGAATCTTGTACCACATAATTCATAAGTCTCAAAATCTAGTCCTGAGGCAGCATTAAACTTAACAGATTTTCTACAGAGTCATTGGAGCGATTCCACCAAATATTACAGTTTAACCTACTTATTTGACATCTCTTTTGGACTGTGTTAGTCTCCATTTAGTTCTTGGCTCTTTGTGCTATTTATTTCTAATTTCATTTTTATAATATATGGAATTAAATCATATGATCATCACTTTAAATCAAACATAGCTTGTTTTCAGTATCAGTCAAGCCAATCTCCAAGAACATATTTAAATGCAGAGGGAATTCAGCTATTCATAACATGTTTGCTTCCACAAGCAAATCTTGCCAAGCTGAAGAACTGTGAGTTAAGCCATATGGTTTTCATAAAACATAGTGACTTGAAATTTATTTCCACTTTGCAAAACAAAAGTCAGTGCCAAAACACTGTGTGTGCAAAATTCAGCATCAGGAAAAAAGCTGAGTGTAGGACTACTGGTCTCACATGGCTTGGGTTCAGCATTTCCAAGGCTCAAGGAGAGTTTTTCAAAGTGCTGGTAGCAAGAAGAGAGAAACCAACAGCATAAAAGTTCTAAAAGAAAATTTTCTAACATGACCAGCGAATGTAGGTAATCACTCTTGAGAGTTTAAACATGAGATGTATTGAATGATTTCCAAAAAATCAGGTTTAAACCTTTTTGAGATGAACTGCCACTTTTTGAAGGCCCCAAGTAACAGTTTTCCATGTACGTTAAAAAGAAACAGACCAGTAAATGGTCCTTCAGTGAGCTACAAAGCAACCCAGGTAAAGGTGTGAAATGCTGCTTTTAGCATGTATTTGTAAGGAGTATAAAAAGAGATAATTTCTGTGTGACAGACTTCAAGGCATCCATTGTAATGGACAGTTGGGAGTCCTACATTGTCCTCTGTATTCTGGTGCTGAAACTGGATTTTGAGCTCTCACTTTCAGTTGTCTGAATTATGAGCCTCTCTATGACTTCGTGTTTGAAATTTACTGCCCTTTAATGTTCTGGCTGATCTGAATACAGAGTTTAAATACTTAAGTCTAGGAAGGGAAATAAAAATATTTTGGCTTGGCTGTTTAGATTTAAGACTGTTTCTTTCCAGGCTGCTTTCTGTTGTAGAGTCAGAAACTGAAATCACTCTCATAGATTCAAAATATTGGTAACCTGTTCTTATTTCATAAGGAATGATGAAATTCTGCAATCCCTCCTTATTGTTTTGGCCTCTAGCAAGGCTTGGCAATTTCTGCTTTGTTTATAGTTATCCTACTTGCAAAGCACTTACAAAGTCTGTTCCCTTTCTACATAGCTAACAAAAAAATTGTTACATTTCAGATTTCTTAAATAAAAGAAGTAAATATGTTTATGCTGAAGCTGATTGTAAAAATTGTGTTTCTGGAAGTAGTCTGGGTATAATGTCCTGTGTTTCATAGTGCACTGCCCTCTGTGAGGGATTGAGCCTATGCCTAAATGTGACTCTGCTGGGGATGAGAAAAGTGGGTCAGAAGAAACATTTCCTGATCCACATAAGGTCTTCTGAATTTCATCTGTAAAACAGACTGTCTAATTTACGTATACCGATGAAAATTAAATTATAGAAGCACCTTTGACAGTCTTAATGAGAAAAAAAAATCCAAATGTCTCCTCTAGGAAGGGTTACAGCTTCTGTAAACTGAGCTCCCAACGCAGCAGTAAATTTTCGTATTCTTTGTCAGCTCCCTACATGCAAAATTCAGGTAAGGGTTTAATTATCTAGTGTCTTGTAAGGCAATCAGACACTCTAAGGATAAATACTGTAGAAATGTCACAGGAACATTAATAATTCTCCATGCAAAAAGTATTTTAATTACACACAATAGACCAAACCCAGGCCACCCTGTGGGCAATGAAAACCATAAGGCCAGAGAGCTGCTTGTCCACCAGGTCCCATCCCTCCTCTCACATTTGAAAAGAAAAAGTCCTATGGGCCCCAAAAAGGACGATAAAAGAAACAAAGCAAATTTATACTGAGCAAATTAGTGTTTTTCAGGCAATTCCTGTTTTTCCAGTGCACTGCTCTTTCAGGGTTGTATGTGGTGAGGAGCTGCGTGGATGGTTCAGTGCAACAGCAGCTTTCATTCCTGTGGTACAGTAAAACTAATACTTTTGTTGCCGACCCATCAGTCAAGTTCAGACACTCTCAATGCATGAGTGCATCTTTCTGAAAGATTTTACTTTTTTTTTTTTTTGGCAGAGTGTTTTAAAGCTATTTTGAAGGTTTAAGTTGATGTGAGTTGAAATCAAGTCTAAAGTGACTAACGGCAAGAAATGTCAGCAGGTAAACTGCTGAATTGAAAGTGAAAATAATCTGTGGTCTCTTCAACGCCTTCCTTGCCAAGCTCATAATTATTAAGCGGGGAATTTAGCCTCAGATCTGGTACTAGGCTGGCACACAAACAAGGTATTTAACTCTAAGATAATTAGCCTTGGGTATTGGGTAAATTTTACCTGAGTGTTTGGTCACCTAAAACTTTCTTCAAGTTTTACACTTTCAGTATTGAAAAGTGTAAATATGAACTATTTATCTATTTCAGAGCAACATAAACCCCCTTGTCAATATTTTGTATTTGATAGCTTCAACTTTTACACTTTAAACCTTCTTATACTTTGAACCAGGATTTCTGATGTCACAAAATAAGAGGCAAATTTTTTTAATACCTGCAGAGAATGTTTCCTGTTAGCACATTTTAGGAACTACAATTCAATGATAGTATAGCTGTTAATTTTTACAGTTTTCAATCTTACCCCTAAATTTAGCTTGCAGCTTAATTGTTTTCAGATATATATATTTTTTAAATACCAAGCATCGATCTAGATCTTTTGAGCTGACTATACAGATTTCTGATAGCACATTTTGAACCCAGGACATTACCAGTGTATATTGTCTCCTACTGTTGGTCAAAACTGACACAATGCAGTATTTTGTAGGGTGCACAAATCACATGCAGGTATCACATTCCACTTGACTGTAACGGGTGTGCTTCTTTGGACCTGCATATTGTAAAATTGCAAATGCAAAGCTGCTGTTTCTATTTGTAGAGCAGCCTGAACTGGAATTGGAAGGCTGACCTCAATGTCATTTTGTATTCTTCCTTTCCTGAATAGATGAGAAGTTATTTTTTCCTTTGCTGTCTCAAAAATTTATTACAAAAAGGAAGCTAAAATGCAACTTGATGCCACCTTGTTGCCACCTTGTTAGAAGCTTTCTGCCCCTAATAAAAACTGGCTTCCTTCCAGTGTGCTTTAACTATGTATAGATTACACTTGAGAGTAAACTTCCAACTACAGTTTTCTGCTGCTGCACAGGAAGGAGCTGTCTCTCTACAAAACATTTCATTACCTGCCGAACGATGTCCTTAGATCACTAAAATAATCTGGAGACTTTAAAGTGCCCTGCAATGCAAAGCAAACAATGGCAAAGATGTTGGTATATCACCCAAGGTGAAGCTGGAAAGATCAACTGCTATTCATGCATTTCTGGAGATAAACTTCCTCCCCTTTTCACAGCCAGGTGAGCTCAGAGGAAATAGGTGAGCTCAGAGGAGATGATTGTTCCTCTGAGGACATGGCTGACACTTGTATTAGCAGGGACAGAGAAAAGCAGATACAAGAGGTGCCTTTTGCCCATTTTTTCCCCTTTCTAGAGGCTTCTGCCAGCTGAGCAAAAGGGGTGCTCTTCACACAAGCTGTTAGAGGAATGGGGGCCAAGCCAGAAAGAGACAATGCTCAGGGTTTTGGCTGGAGTCCCTTGAAATAGGTCTTTCCGCAGGGTAAGCTGCTGACTGTTGCTCTTTGGCATGCATCAGCCATGGTTCTATTGTTCTGAAACTCTCACTGCTCCTGCTACCACATTAATAAAACAAACACCACACTGTATGCTGGCTTGTGTGGGTTCTGCATGATGGCAAGCACCAGTGGTGCAAGGATCCAATTTTGTCAAAACCATAAAGAAATGGAGCTCCAGTGACAATACACTGGTGAATGAGTTTATGCATCCACCTCCCAGTGGGACCTGTGACTGGCTGTTTCATTTGCTGGCCAATATTAACTGTAGAGGACAAGAGATTGAAAAGACATGAGATTCCTAAAAGTTAAGATCAGCCTTTGTCAAGGAAAGCATACCTATGCTTATGCTAAAGAGAACATTGCTGAATGTTTTCATCCCCCGTCAGACAGGGAAACACCTAACTTTTTCTTCCACATCCAAATCCATGTAAAATTAACCTTCACAATGTTTACAGAGTTCCTTAGCAAAATTTATATTTTTAAATCAATCCCGGTAAATTTTGACCTTCCAGATCATAGTGAAATATTAGGAATACCGGGCTTGTCCTACATTTTCACACATCTTTCAAGTCTGTGTGTATTTACCTAGCCCCAAACGGTGTGGAGCTCTCTGTGTGACAGCCTGTGGTGTGCAGGAGTTTGGGTGCTGTGCAGAGCAGGCTCCTCGGTGCAAATCAGTGAGCACCCACATGTCGATGGAAGCACTCTGCTGCTTCACTTCCTGGTGATTCAGCTGCACAGTTTGTTTCATCCTTTATGCATCTCCTGTCAATGCAAATCCTTTGCAGCACTGAGGACTTCTAATCCCCTTATTTGTGATTCAGCCTTGGTACGAAGACAAACATTCCAAGCCCCATAAGAACTAACTGTGATAAAAGCCTAAATACTGTGAAACAAGAAGACATGATCAAGTGGGTTGATTTTATTTTTTTAAAGGAATCACTCTCTGTATAATCCTTACGCACGGTGTTCTTCATGTTGCATGGAAAGAAAAGATTTCAATATTCGTTCACATCACTTCAAATGCAGTTCTTCTCCCGTGTATGTAATGATTATTTTTGATTCTACCCCGCATAGTTTTGCATCTGCTTCTGGTACTGGACAACCAGTCTAGACTGGCCAAATTAATCCTGGCAGAGGATAAGCTTGAAGAAATTACTTAATTGCTTCAAAGTAAGATAATGAAAACAACTTCAAGAAGTACTTGTTACCTGCCACTCCTTCACTGGATAAGAGAGATTAGAAATGTTGTAAAACAAGTTCCTCCCTTTGTGAGGAGGAGAATTAATGAAGCTTAGTGTCCTAACCACTCAGGTGATAGATCCTCTTCCCTGCTGTAAGACTAACCTCTTTTGACTATGTAAACATGCAACACGTAATAACTTGATGGTCCAGTGTTTTCCACACTTCCACACCCCCTTTCTGTGTTCTAAACCTGCCCTCACTACTCCCAGCTCCAAGCCATCCTCAGCTCTACTCTCTGTTCCCTATTGCCATGCTGTGTACTTGCCAGTTTGCAGTTTTGCAGTGCCTGCCCAGTACTCACCTGCCTTGTGTCCAGCCCTCTGCGTCCCTTTGGCTGTGGGGTAGTCCCGCAGGGCAGGCAAGGGATGAGGTCCTTCTGCCTTCCTTTGGACAAACCTTCACAGAATCACAGAATAAGCTGAGTTGGAAGGAACCCACAAGGATCATATAGTCCAGTTCTTGGGACTGCACAGGACCATCCCCAAGACTCACACCATGCACCTGACACAACTTCATGCCATTCCCACAGGTACTGTCGCCAGAGAGAAGAGATCAGAGTCTGTCCTCTTGTGATCCTCTCACCAGGAAGTTTTAACTTCAATGAGATCTCCCCTCAGTCTCTTCTTCTCCAGGCTGAAGAGACCAAGTGCCCTCAGCAGCTCCTCATACAGCTCCCCCTCAAGGCCCTTCACCATCTTTTTTGCCTTCCCTTGGATGCTCTCCAATGGCTTAATATCCTTCCTATATTGCAGTGCCCAAAACTGTCCCTAGGACTCAGAGCAGAGCACCAGAGCAGAGCAGGACAATCCCCTCCCTGGCCCAGCTGGCAGTGCTGTGTCCGATGGGCCATAATAGTTAGGAGAATGCCACCATCCCACACACAGAAAATGAGAACCTTTTCCACTGCTCAGGATGGCTACAAATGTTGGGGTGTGCTTGTTAAAGGATTGGGTGCCCCAAGACTTCAGGAGCCAGGAAGAGAGACAGAAGTCAGTGTGTTTCCACATTTCCTGACTGAATGCCAGAGCTGTCTGCAGGGCTGTGATTGGGATGGGGATCTGCATGCCTCAGTGCACGTGGGGATGGGAGCGGAGGTGAGAGCGAAGTGCGTCTCTCCTGCCCTTCTCCCTCATCGCACAGGTAATTTGCATCTGAATAGGAGTGTGCTGAAACTGTGTGTATAATCTGAACTTCCTGCATGCTGAGGTACAGAGTTGGATTTTTTCATGTAAGAAGGAGGCTTAGCCTCATCGATTTCATGTGGCTACATCAATTTACTCCAGCCAAAGATCTAATCTGCTCCTTTCAGTTGTGACTGTTTAAAAGTAAGAACTTCTAACTTTTCATGTTGTGTAAATGAAAAAAATTATAGTGAAGCAATCTCACAGTCAAAACATTTTTTGTTCAATTTATTCTGCCAGAAAACACCTTGTTCAGAAAATGGAGGTATATGGTATTCAAAATATTTGAAGAAATAGCTATTCCAGTGTTGTTTGCAGAAAAGGCTCTTGCAGATCCAGGGCAATTTTGATTATAGAACCACAACATTTAATGGTACTCATCAAAGAGTTATTTTTTTAATCCACTCCAGGAACTACAGGGGACTTTTTATACTTGCATGCGAAAGCCATTCTCTCTCTACTACAAATTTATTTAATTGCAGTTCACACTACAAGCTGTTTTGTCCTGCTGTTTTTGTTCTGCTTTGGTGCCTGGCAATCTCGTTTATTTTTAGAGACCTCTGGGACAGTGAGATCTGTAGGAAAAATCTGTTCCTATGAGTATTTGGATCTAAACCACTGCTCATGGTCCTCTCTAGTCTACTGAATAGGTCAAAAGTTTGGATAATCTACATCTGTACAACTTTCAACAGGATTTGCACTTCCAGTGACCTTTTTTTAGGAATTCAAAATAATTTTCATATTTCTAAACCACTGGCAAAAAGTCATCACAGTCATTAGTATAAATCCTATGAATATTCTTTAGAATAAGTTCTAATCAGCTAGCCTGGTCCCTTCATTGTTCTGTACTTCCCTCATAGAGGTGTCCCATGCAAATCTCAGCAGTGATGAGTCAATGTTTTTTTCTAAATTGTTCATTAACTTGAAAAATGAAGACAAAACCGAGTCTATTAAAGAGCTTACAAGTACTGCCCACTTGATTTTCTCCTTGTAGTTGTATTTCAAAATAAATGCATTAGCAGGCATGCAATTTATTTAATATGTCTGTTTTCTAGAGAAAACATTTTTTTTTCGGGAATACCATGGATATTTTGTTGAATTATTGTATTAAGATACAGTAAATATTAGTGTTTCAGTAAAGTGCATAACATCCTACAAAAGCTGATTTAAATTATCAGTGAAAACATTGAAGCAAATCATATTAGACTGGCTTATAAGTATATTATAATCAGAAAGAATTTAATTAGAATTTTGGCATTTGATAGTTAACTACCAGGATATGAGTAGCTAATGATCTAATTTGACTTTGTATTACCTTGAAAATTCTTTATCTGCAGCCAGCACTTTTCCAAAATAATCAGTGTATTGTTTAACAAGTTTCTTGCTTTGTATTCAGATTTGAGAAGTGCACTGAGTTCTGCTAAGATAGATGAACATAAATAATACTGCAATTTACAGAGAAAATCAGATTTTCCACAGATAAACAAACTTACGTACTTTATGTATAAATGCACAAGAAAGCAACCTGTTTATTGGATTAAATGTTGGTCTGAATCTTTCTGAATATAGTTTGTGTCTTATAGGGCAGCTGCACAAGAGATACCACAGATCAGCTTTTCCCTGTGTCATTCATTTTTTATGAATGACATGACCAAGTGTGGTTGAAAGTGACTTCATGGTAAAAAACAAAAACTACAGAAAAGTGCAAAAGTGCAAAAAGCTTTATACTGACACAGCTGTATCCATGCAGTGGTTCATTCAGCTGCACAGATATACAGGTTATACTTGTTTCAAGTTATAAAGCTGAAAAAACTGAAAACCCTTCTAGTTTCCTCATATGCAAAAGCTTCAGTAGAGTTATTAATATTACAGAGTCAAACCTTAATGTAAGAAACCACATGGTGATTTGAAGAAGCTTTTAACTGAAATTTTTGTGAGCCAGGTTTCATAATGGATTTCCTTCTGTCTCAAACCTGTAACATCCTGGAATGGAAGGATGAAATACAGCTGATTTTACACTCTCTTTCTGCAAGAACTATTCAGTCTTTGGATCTGAAAGCCAAGAAGTGTTTGTAAACATCAATATTCTCTGGTTTTTTGATGTTATTCCTGTAGTATAAAAACAGTGCCTCCCAAAACCCTCTGATTCTACTCCATTGCTGAAAGCCTACTCAACTTATTTAACATTTGTAACTTTAAAGCAACCTATTTATGCAGTTCTGAAAGTAGCAAAGAGTGCTTTGCTAGCAAAAGGCTAAAATCTACCATTATTCATGTCAGAGTCCCTCATGGGCCCAGCTTAGTTGAAATTGATGGGACAAGGGGAGGAAGGAAGATGCTGCCTTTAACAAGAGAAAGAGTATTTGTACACTGGTTTTTTTTGAAAGACAGTTGTTGTGGTTCGCAGTTTAATGCCCACCTTTCTTACAAAAACTGAGTCTATGTCTACGAATAGCTTCTGTAAAAGGAATGGGACCTTTGGGATTACTTCAGGAGTGTACAGCTGTGTAATGTTATAAAAATTATGGCAGATTCCAATCACAGTGAAAAATGCTTCCAACAATTTACAGTGCATGAAGTACTAACTAATAAAACTTTGCCTTGGTATGTGGCCCTTGCTAAAGCTGGGCTTTAGCTGAGCGAGGATTGTACTGGACAGTCTTAATGGACAGCTTTAAGAAGCTTTTGATGAAAGATGGATATGAACATAAGGAGTTATATACTATTGTACATGTTACAGGACAGAAGAATAATTCTCTGCCAAAATAGGGCCATTCATGGGGATTTCCTTTTTTTTTCAGAAACAGAATAAACAAAAACGAAATGACAAATCATGAATCTGGGCCACTGCATTTTGTTCTTCCAAGATGTTTGTTATTTTACCTTGTTTACTCCCTGTTTTATATACTAATCTTGTCTCAAGTCAAGCAATATCTTTGATCTTGTGCTATGTACACAAAGCTTCCATCTTGTTGAAGGACTGCGTATTATTACAGTAACAAACTCAGTAGCCACACACAGACTATCTGATATTGCAGGCATTCTCTACTCCCATTATTGTCTCGGAAATGTTGGATAACGTGATTCCAAAAGAATAATGTCATATGATGGGTTCAAGAGCAGAAACTCCAAAAGTCTCTGTGTATATCCATGCTGGCTCCAGATGGACTGCAGACAGAGGTATATTTTGTCATAGGTACAGGTTATGCTGTCTCCATGCAGCATGATCTAGGATCCTGGGATGTGTTCTTCCAAATGTTTGAGGTCCTGATTAACCCAGCGCCAGAAGATTCTCTTCACACAAGTAAATCTTGCTTTTTAGTAGAGCTGGCATTTGAAGTGTTTTCTAGAGGTACATGACTTTTATTTCCTCTTGAGGTTCAAATATAAATGTAATGTTATTTTACTTGTTTGTGACTTGTTGTTTGTGATGGCAATTCCTACAGTTACACAATAGATTGCATTTTATTCAAGTATTTTCCATTCTTGCAAGTGAAATAAAAGAGGATATACAGAATGTAAGACAAATAGATGTAATTTAAAGGAATTTGATTTTTTTCTATCTTGCTTAGTCAACACGATATTACATAAGGCAAATTACATAAGGCAAAATACATTAGAGAGGAAAAGGCGGGAGGGTTTGCCTTCAGATTGGTTGTGTCAAAGAGTGTATCTGGACTGCCTGCTAGGTTTTTGATTAAGGTAGACACTAATGTCTTATTCTCTGTCTCAGAGGGGGCAATTTGCAGAAAGAATCAGTAATCTTTGCCTTCTCTGTCACTTACCTGGTACACTTCACAAGTTTAACAGTCTGAAATTGTATTGTTAAAAGAATAGGGGAGAGGGTTGTTTAGCTTGTGGTAGCTGGAGTTTCAACACACAACTGTAAATATCTGTACAAAATAACTGTCTGCAATCATTGTTGTCAATGTCCTTGTCTCTGGGCTGTTCAAGTCTCTATAGTCTGTTATAGCAAAATGCCTCAGCAACATCCTTCCCAGAATGAAAACCAGCTTAGCACACATTTTAAGATGCGTGTTTACACACAGAGAACATGACTGCCTGGTCCCTTTACACTGTAAGGCTCTTGCCCACAACACAGATATCACATCGTGAGGTGAGGATCTGAGCCAGTGAGTTGGTACCTCTTTGGAGGTGAATGAGGACTTCAGAAGCACAGAGAGTGAGTATTAGGGGTGCATGAGGGACTGACGTGCTTGGGCATGTCTTCAGTTAGTTTAACTACATAATAAATGCCTTAACTGGCCTGGTAGGAGTTCCAGCTACCCCTGTACTCTATTTCCAAAAATGGCATTAGGTGATATTGTTTAAGGAGACTATCAGAGCCTGCCCTTTATCGATAGACCAAGACTTCCATGCTTCTCCCAGCATTCAGGATTAGGAAAGTTAAAAGGCTACATCTTTATTCATTGCCTTAAGCATTAGACTGTGAATTTGCCTAATCCCTCTAGGAGCTGTTGATGCCGTCTCTTACCAAGCCTTGTCTTGCAACATGCTCCAGAAGTTCTTTATCTACTCTGTATACATCACATTATGTGCTTTAAGTTGACATGCAACCAACTTCAATTGATGTTCCCTTACTATGCTTCTCAGAGAGTTGGTATATCAATCACTTTATCAGTTGGTTGGTAAATCAGTCACTTTCAGGGTTTAGTAAATCTCAGCAATATCTGCTTCATCCTTTTCCTCTGAAACTGGATATCCCAGACTTCTTAGTTGTTCCTTGTACAGTTCCTTGTAGTTGATTCTACATTTCTTTGGTCATTTTGCTTGCTCTCCTATGTACTTGTTTTATCATCACTAGTCCAACTTGTGGTAAGATAACCAGAAGCACAGGTATTACTCAGGATGTCATTACACCAAGGCTTCCTCTCAATACCACTCTTGGTGATACCCAACAATTTTGGGGCATTTATCTACTACTGTACAATGACTCCATGGTTTCAGAGAGCTGCCAGTGATGATACCATCATACTTTTCCTAAACTGCCCATTGCCAGTTCAAAACAGCATAATACTGGCATAATTTTGATTACTTTTCTCTGAGCAATTTACCTTAATCTAGACTGAAGTTCACCTGAAACTTTTTTTACTCACTCACTCACTCACTCACTCACTTTTGTGAGGTTCTTCTGGACTTGCTTTGAGGACAAGGCTTTCTACTCAGAAGAGCTTTGTACCTCCTCTAAGTCTGAAGATTGCACTGTTCATCCGTTTCTACAGTGAATGAGCTCGTGGTGCATCTCTTCTTTTCCCTAATACCAGGGCATATGAATGTGTTTCTTTCCCAGCTCCATTTTTGGGCTACATGTGGGCCAGCATCTAAGGCTGCACACAAGGTGTGTAACTGCTGTGGTTGCCCTCCTTCTCCATTAGCCCGCAGAGCAGATGCAGCTGCAACTGGCTCAGCTGGAGCAGAGGAGCCAGAGAGATGCAGCATCCCTGATTCAGAAGTTACTTATGCAAGAGCGGGAACAAGCTGATCATGTTGGCAAAGGGGCATGAGGAGATAATGGGGACCCCAGACACACCTTGTCTTGTGGAGTGTCTCCATTCCAGGGTAATATTTTTTTTTCAAAAAAAAATGGAAAGTTGAGGATTTTTTTTCCTCACCCCAATAAATAGGAAAAGTCAGATCATGTGTGCACTGTAGAACAAAACGCAGTCTTTGGAACCTTCCCTTCAAGGCGGTTTGACTTCATTCACTGGCTGTAGAGATTTCTTTCCCCATTTTGATAATTTACTAGGTCACATAGGCCAATTATTTAGGATGAAATAAAGTTATCAGGAAAGGAAAATGTTCCTTTGAAAGAACATGATCTGATTTATAGGGTTTTCCTAGGGGAGAGGGGGGAATTGTTTTCCATTTCATTCTGTTCATTCTTTCATGAAACTCTGGATTCCTTCTTCCTTTTAATCCCAAGAACAGGACATGTAAATTTATTTCTCAGTAAATCAGTGAAGAGCTGCCAGGTTTGTTGGCAGCAGGAAGGAGCATTAACGGTGTGGGACAAGCAGAATGGAGGAAAAAGGAAACTTTCCTGATTCCAAACAAAAACTTTTTTAAATCAATTGTGTGAGGAACTGGAAAGGTTCAAAAGAAATGTTAAACCAAAAGCAAGGGGATATTTACTGTATCGATACAACTATAGGAGATTTCTCCTGATGCTGGTCTGTAGGAAAGTTGCATCTCTCCTGCTCTCACTATTCACCCCCTCCAAACAAGACTGGTTGTGCTCTGCAATGACTGGAGTGTGACTCACCTCACTGCATGTTTTGAAATGAGCCCATTATGCCACCCTGATTCCTTAGTGCTCAGAAAACCCAGACACAATTCAGGCAATTTTTAACATCAAACAAAGATCAGAGCAGCAGGAAGAAAGAGAGTAGAGCTAGGACTGACTTTGTCAAGCAATAGGAAGGGGTCAGGATTAGAATCAAAGTCAAAGCATTTACCATTGGGCAAGAGTGTGCTCATTACAGGTGTTACAGAGCTCCTAAAAACAAATATGTTGTTACCTTATTTTTAGTTATTTATCTGTCAAAACATGAGATACAGTTAAACAAGAGTTACAAAGAGTAAAGTAAAAATTGGACATTTTATACATGTAAGCCAAAAGTCATTAAATAACACTCCAGCATTGCAACTTGTTCCGTACTAACTTACTTGTAAGTTAGATATTTTCCACCTCTTGCTAATTCTGTGCTAGTAAAAATGCATTAAATTAAACATATTGCAAGATTTTGCCTCATAGGATCTGGTAATGCAAACCATAATTTCACATTGAACACCTGAGATTAGATTTCCAAACCTGTATGTTGAACAGTGTGCTACTTGGGGTATATTTTATAAAGAGAAGGCAAATGGAATTAACTGTCATTGAAGGCAAAGTAAATTAACTGTCATTATGAACAAGAGCAAAGAATCAAGATTTTGCCATGAGAAGAGAAAGACTATGGTCCTTCCCACTTACCTCTATACATATAACTGGTACACCCACATCATCAGGCTGATCTCTTTAGGTTCCCTCCACAGATCAAGGTACTTTGAAGGGTCAGTTTAGGTGTGAGGTGGGCTGCATCAATCTCTAGTAGTGACTAAAATCCTAATTTAGGCTTAATTCATCTGGGCTTTGGTAGAGAGGAGTACTTGTGAGAGCAGAAAAAAAAACCTGCTTTGAGTTCCTAAGTAGGTCATTAAAATCATAATGATAACACACATTGTGCTGTCAAAGAAAAATGAGACATTAATCAAGTTAAGTGATAGACTGAAAAATACCTCCCTTTTGAAACAAATTGTGAAAAATAGGAGTTTCAGAGCCTAAGAAGCTGGAAAGAGATTTAGAGATGTGGTGATCCTAATAGCAGCACAGAAAATTAAGTTATTAAGAAGTATATCTGACATGAAAATAAGGCAGTCCATCTTGAACTGAAAAATATTCATATGAAGGACAGAAATCTTCAAAAATAGAAATGCAACTCATTCCTTGCACATTCTCAAGTTTGACACCATGGAGGGTCATACAGAACCCTCAATCTGAGTCAGAGATCTGCTTCATTTGCTGAGTGTCTGGTTGAATAAGGCCCTGGACATAACTGCAGGATGTGGATTTCTACAGTCTGTCTTGAAAGGGACAGAAAGAAAGCAGATCAGTCTGTCCCAGAGCTGCAGGCACAGTGTACCACTGTAATTATTAACTTGTATCTTCAATAAATTTTCCTGGTTGCTGTGGGTTACCACCTGTCAGTGGCAATTTTACCAGTCAGGAAATAAAAACAGAGCCCCAAGCTTCAATTCTTTTAGCATTTTCTTCTTTCAGGTCTTGCTTCTATTGTCCACTGGATGACCATAAACAGCTGACGACACTCAAATGGCCCTGCTTGCAGTTCTGTGGCTTTTTAGCATAAAGAAGACAACACCCTATTCTCTGCTTCTCCTATTCTCTGTGTGTGACCAGGCAGGTTCTGTTAATTCTGGTCATGTTGCAGCTCCCACCTTTGCCCAGCTGCCTCACTGAATCTGCAAGCTCCCTGCTTTATCCATGGAAGTAAAGTCAATGCCCCTATTTCCCATAGCCTTTGATGAATGTTTGATAAGAACAGCTCTAACCCAAATCCTCCTGCAGGTGGATCATGCTTCCAGCTCACAATGCAAAAGCCAAGGTGACAAACTCTACAGAAAGTGTTGCCCTTGCACAAAAACTTCTGTGTGCTTTCTGTCATGTCTTTTTGCCTGTTTTTTGCTGCCTTTTTGGCTGATTATCTCTTTTAATTGTACTGTACGGAGTTGCAGCTCAGCCTCTGACCTTGTGATTTGCTTTACTGTTTCACTTGACACTTGAGTGATATGCAGCCTGTTAATTTCCATACTCTATGAGCAATCATAGCATCTCTTTGAAAACATTGTCCAGCTGCTCAGAGGTTCATTTCAGATCACTTGAAATTTTTCCTTGTTTTTTTCTGGCTGCTTAGTGCTATCTGCCCCAGTTCTTTCTATTACACAGAAAAATTTGACTTGGCAAATTATGCTCAATGTTTGGGAAGGTGAACTGAAAGTAAGTGGAGATAAGGGGCTGCTCCCACTCCCAAGTAATGAGACCTGGACCTCTGAATATCTCTGAAGGAGAAATACAAAAATGTTAGCAAAATACCAGCATCAGAACCTTAACTCAATATGTTGTCCTGCCACAGAAAGGATTCGAAATTCTCACTGTAAATGTGAGTATAGATAATTCTCTATTCCCTTCTACACCATTCCCACACTGATCTAACAAAAAAATAAAGAAGGACCCAGAAGACAACATTCCTCTTCCTTCGGACTGCTGTTTGCTCTGTGATTAAATAGATTATGCAAATAATAGATATGCTAATTGTTAATGCAAAATTTCCATCTTCGTGTGCGACTGTTTCCATGCAATCCTCCATTACCCTGAAGCAGTTGTATTCACCAGGAAATTTACAATCACCTGTAATTGCAGGAAGTATCTTAAATTTTCAAAGTGAGAGTGTGAACCAGCTGTAATTCCTGCATGCAGTTACAAATATTCAGCTTTTTTACCTGGGTAACAGCTTCCAATAAAAACTGCTAACAGGTCTCCAATTTAGATATTTCTTAAAATACTTCTAATTCCATTACAATTTTTTCAAGAATCACAATTCATAACATGAGGAAAAAATGGAGATTAGTTTTTTTTAATGCCTGGTGTAAATCAAATGCAGCTCTTTAGGCACAGACCTGTCACTGTAAAAACACACAGCATAAAAATACCAAATACAAGAGAAAATGAAAGGACTGAGGCAAGCCTGTAGTCTGTATTATATGTAGCTTAATTTTGTAAACTCATATTTTCCTAAACCATAACTTCTCATAACTTTTGTCATATCTTTCACTGGAAATCAACTTTCTATTCCACATTTCAGGGTGCTATCTAGGATCAGAAATATTGTGCTGTGAGCCAAGGGAAACCATTTATTTGGGTGTTCGTGCAATCAAACTACAGTCACCTGAACCAGCCTCTGCATCTCAGTCCTTGAGGGCTACTCTTTCACCCTGCAGATGTTCAGACAGACCAAGAAACTCCTCTGTTATAGAATCAGAGAATCATGAAGTTGGAAAAGACCTCTAAGATCATGAAGTCCAATCATTAATGAAGCATTACCACATTCACAACTAAACCCCAAGTTATTATGGTATAGAGATCCAGCAATGTCACTCTGTGTGAGTGGGACATGAGGGAACTCTGACTGCCCTTGTCTCCATGGTAACATCCCCATCTTCATTTCCAAGGGCTGTTCCTCAAAGAGCTCGGTGTCACAGCAACTTCTGAATTCTCCCAGGCTGTCTGAGATGAGCTAATTAAGTATCTACAAAGCACAATACAAAGAGAGCTGACGGGCGATGCTTGAGGAGGAGACATCTTTATTCACCAAAGAGGCGTGAAATGAGTATGAAAAAGGTTTCTAATGTAGCCTCAATCAGTCAGTTTGCGTCAAGTAAACTGATTAAACATGTGAATGCAGAGATAGCTGGGAGAAAAGCTGATGCATGTGGTCTTGCCATTAATCTGGTTACAGCATTACACTGACACCAAGGCTGTATCTGACGGTAGAAGAGCTTTTTAGAAGTGTGTGGAACTATACTTGGTTCTACTCTACCTGCTCACCTGACTTAGGGAGGGAAGAATGTAGTTCCTGATCCATAATTCCTTTTTAATTTTTTTTTTAACAACAGAAATAAGTAGCCAATGAGCTGCTGTTTGGGATGTCCTCTGACGGTGAAGGCTACTGAGAAGCATGAGATGAGAGAGCAACACTTTTCAGCACCTTTCATGCACTGGCTTCCCCTCACTCTAATTACAGGCAGAAGTCTTCATTCCAAAAGTCATTTTCAGTGGCACTAGTACAGTTTGAATCATGCTTTGTTTGCAACAAATGGTTTTAAAACTGAATTCTTGTTAAAACATCATTTGTGTGCATCTCAGTAAAAAAACTTATGATACAGTGTGGCTATGGAATACCTTTATTCATTCTAATGATTGTCAGAAAAATACTTTATCCCATATTATCATTATCAGTGACAGATTTGTGTTGACAATGGTGCAGGCTACGAGGAGTTGCAGCTTCTTTCAATTATACATGATCAGCGACTGGCAAGTTAATTTGCATCTTTTAAGTAATATGCAAAATTTATCATAATAGAAGATCTAAGACTTGCTATTCATGTTCTCTCACAGAAAGGTTTATTCTTTAAATAAACCTGTGTGCATGAACCAGAGGGTAATCCCTAAGTATGCTTTGGAATGGCTACTTCTTGGGCTTTCAGAATAATTCCCTAGCAATCCTATGGAGGAATTGATTGAGCTTTTGGAAACATTCGTTTGTGTTAGTGAGTGGTGCAGTCTGATCTGCTGAATTTGCTCACTTTGTAGAGGATGTTTCTTTCCCAGGATACCTCACGTCAGGCAGAAAAAGCATTAAATATGTTTGGTCCAACTTGCTTGGGTTTTTCAAATCCAGATCTGCAATGAATGAGAAGCTACACTTCTTTTTTTTCACCTAAACTCTGAAAGGCTTTTCCTGATGGTGTGCTTAGTTGTTGTTGCCTCTATGGTACATTCCTGATCTTGTTGAGTCTTCTCCTTTTCCATACCTGCTCTGAGAGGTTGGTTTAGGTGATGTGCCTTGAATGACAGAACTCTAGAAATTGATCAGAAGGTGCAGAATAGCTGGTGAGAGAACCCAGCTGGTGAGACAAGGAATCAGACATTAGGAGGTTTCAGATGTTCCCTAGCACTGGTAGGCTCCACTCTGCCCTGCTGTCATGAGGGATGGTTTGCACCCTCTCTTATCCAAGTTTCAGTCTGTCTGTGCCCCTTTACTTTTTCTCCCTGGAAAAGTCCTCCTAATCAGCCCTCCCTTATTTTTCCTTAAGCTAATTCCCTCCTTAAACCCCTTTGCATTCCCTGCCTCCTCCTCCCCAAAATCCTGATCAGCTGTAGTATTGCTCGATTCTGCTTGCAGGTAGCTCTTCTCCTATTTTCTATCTGAATGATTTTAAATGAAAATTATCTGGGGCAGTGACCTCCTTCAATTTGTGTCCATAAAGTACTCTGGGGACCTATTCTTGAATAACATTAAACACAACAATGATAAATCTGACTGCTAATGATATAAGCAAAGGAGCAGGTTTGCTTTGCTGCTCGAAGGCAGATCACAGACAGTTCACTCTTTTGCTATTGGTATTGCTGCCACAACCCCATTTTCTCTTGCAAAACACGGAACTAAAGATCAAAATTACATATTGAGTCTGGACTCTTTTTTATATCAAGAAAGCTAAACCTTTTAGGGGAAAGTTGTGTCAGGGAAATTGCCCCAGCAAAGAGTAATAATAGAGTAATAGAATAATGATGTCAATGTACTAAGCAGATTTGTGAAGGAATTAAACAGTATGTGCTGATTTTTGTTCAGATATGTGTGTCTCTGTCTTGCTCTTGCAAATTAGACAGAGCTGTGCTTTAACATCTGAAGGCAGATTTGGGAAACTCAATTATACAGAACTCAAACTATTATGCAGCTTTTTTCATCAGTTTCATACTGCATTTCTTGTTGCTAAGATGGGATAACTTGCCAATGCACCAGAGAAATTAGTACTGTTCTAGAGTATTATTGAGCATAAAGTTCTGGAAATGTAGAGAGGTTATTACTCCCTAAATAATATCAAATAGATCTGCCAACATATAAGCCCATTTCTTCTGAACTAAAGGGCTATGCCTTTTGATTGCAATCTTCCTTCAATGTTTTTAAAAACCCAAGAGAAGCTCTTCAGTAGTCCACCATGTTCTCTATGGATTAGCATAAATAGTTTGCTAGAAACTTCTAGCTTTAATGTTAGCTGTTTACTGTCACATTGTCATATATTTATCATAAAAATCAAGGTTAAGAAAGAAAAATAATAAGCAAAAGAAAGCAAGCTAAAAACTTGATTAAAATACGGTTTTTCTTTTTCTTCAGCATTAGTAAAAATCTCCCAAAAAAATGTTTACTTATTTTAAATGAAATTGATGAGTTCTGATTTGTCGCACCATAGAAATGAAACTCTTAAACCTGTATTCCAGATCCTTGAATAACAGTGGTGTCACATCAACTTAGGAAAAATAAGATGAATTCTTCTGTATTGCACAGATATATGGTGAAGTGTGGGTCTGATTTTTTTTTTAATTCTGGGTGTTTTGAAGTATGTGCTTTCATTGGATATTATTTTCCCTGCTTTTCTACTCTTATTTTCCTCTTTGCATATTTCACCAGTGATAATTGTCACTGAAAACAAGTTAGAAGGAAGCATTCTATGCTACAAACTAGGAACTTTTTACAAGCGGCTGTTAAACCTTAACACTTCTGGTTTGTGCAGAAAATTGAGACTTAGATTATATTTCTTTCAGTAAAAAAAAAAAAAAA
>WEIT01022416.1:72991-83370 GCA_013389985.1 Dryoscopus gambensis
AAAAAAAGGAGAAAAGGTAGTTTTGTTTCACTGTAACAGATTATTGTAGGAGGGAAATTAACCTCCTACCACACCTCCATTTCTTATTTTCTTAAGCTTTCCAGGCCTGATTCACTGCTGTATGACTTCAGTTTTAAGAGCTGTTACAATGGGTATGCACAGGAAGGAGTGCAGCTGGAGTAGCACCATGGAGAGTCAGACCTATTATCTTGGCAAGTGACTAATCCCACGCTCCACAGCACAGCCTTTAAAACATCACACTTCTTATCTGGGAAATAACTTTCTGCTCAGCAGAAGTGCTGGTCACCTGCACCTATATGCTCTTTGGGTTTTCTGAGACAGCTATGCTGAGGTTTACTTAAATAAAGCAGGTCCCAGAAGTGCATAAATTCCAGAGGTAACAAGTTTACCCCTAGCAAAAGCTGGCCTTTCACAGAGTGAGCCCAAGTGGAATGGAGATGGGGAATCATTGGTGATCTGTGAACAAGACCAAAAACGGATTGACCAAACTATTGTGAAGAAGGGCTATTTGTGTTTGCAAATGGAATGAGACAACATTCCTGCTGAAATTCAGTAGTGGAGGATGCAAAAGCCAGGAAGACACTGGCTGGTGGGCACGGCTCTACTGCAGAGGCCCTGGGGGTCCTGGTGAGCAGCAAGCTGAGCATGATCCCATCCTGCCAACAGCTCCTGGGATGTATGAACAGAAACAGAATCAGTGGCTTGAAATGATCATCCACCTCTTCTCAGCACTTGTTAGACCAAGCTGCATCCAGCTTTGGCCTCCCAGAACAAGACATCCATAATCTGCAGCAAGTTCAGTGGAAGACGATCAATATGGTGATGCCCTGGGAGAAGAGACTGAGGGATTTGGGCTTCTTCAGACCCCAGAAGGGACAGCTTCAGGGGACTGGACAGCAGTCTGCCTGTGCCTACAAGGAAGAGAAGACAGAGGCAGGCTCTTCACAGTGGTGCCTCACAGGAGGATGATAGACAATGGGATTAAGGTAAAAAAAGAAAGATTCAGGCTGGGTAAAAGTAAAAGCCTTTTTCTCTGTGAGGACAGCAGAGCAGGGGGACAGGCTGCTGGGGAGACTCTTCAGTCTCCATCTCTGGAGATTTTCAAGCTCAAACTGAACAAAGTTCTGAGCAGCCTCAGCTGACCTCGGAGCTGATCCAACTTTGACTAGGAGGTTGGACTAGAGACTTCCTGAAGTCCCTCCTTCCCTAAAGGACATATTCTTGATCCCATTAAAGCAACAGTGGTCAAGAGTAAAGAAGTGTCATATCAATAGCTTCTAAAAGTCTTGAGATACCAGTATATGTATGAGAGTAAAATAACTTCCTATTTGAACACAAAAACTTTCTAATTTCCCATTCCCCTACCCAATATTAAGTTGTTCAGTGACTTTTTGTGACTATAGCAGTATTTAGGCCATATGGCAATTCACAGCAATGAAGTCTGAAATATTTGAGTATTACCAGTATCACATGACAGAATCAATGTCTGGGTCAGTATCCTATTTCTGATTCATCACTCTATTGAATTATTGCCATCTTACAGCGCTTTAGGAAAGAATGTCAAATCTGCCAAATTCCATCATTTAAGCAAATCTGTTTCTGGTTTATAAGTTTGTGCATCAGTTTATGAATTTTCTCTATCCAGATGGATTTTTCACTTACTTGCACGCTTATAAGGGGTAGAAACAAAAAAACCGCATGATTCCAAATGTACTGATAAAGGTAGTCCAAATTATATAGGGAAAAGACATTTTGTTCCTTTTTCCCTAAGGAACAACCTAACTTGTAGGACAAGAATCAATGTAACAATGGCTTTCTTTTTATGTTTATATGACCAAGTAGTTTCAGTTTTTAATAGAACAAAGTGCTGTAAAGACAGCTAGATTCCTTCTTACATTTATATGAAAAAAAAAATTGTTATAGTTTCTTATAGGGTAAACAGCTATAAAAATAGTGGTGGACTTCGGAATGAATTCATTTATTTCTCCTGCCCTTTCTCAAATGAGAATCCTCTTCTATTCTCATAGTTAAATAAATACTCAGGAGAGGGACAGAACACATTACTGCATTCACTGTGGTGTTTTGGGACTGGCTGAAGCCCTTCCCATGCCAACTGCATTAGTGTTCACCTTTGTATAAACTGTGTGGTCATGGAGATTAGGGGGCAACTGCTGTCAGGGCTACTAACTTTTAAAAGCTTTGCTCCCCATGAATTTATTGCCCAGGAGAGGGATAGGAAATACTGGGTTGTAACTCTTTATAACTCTTACTGATTCCTACCAGTCCCCTGGACAGTCAGTGGAAGGGAACAGTGATTATTTTAGGAAAACTAATACTGCTGCTCCTGACATTCAGAGACATCCTAGCTATGCTTTCCATTGACTTCACAGGGAATTTAATATCTTTTTTAGAGGATATATATTAAGTTCTTCTTCTCTACATCCACCTCCAAAGCTAGTTCAGCACTTTAGGAGATCTCACCAACACTGCTTTTATTAAAAAGACCAATGCTTTATAGCATTCTGGAGTTTCTTTAGATCGTTTTACTGATAGGATTTTCCCATTGTTATCTCAAAATGTTACTGAGCTAGAATAAGGAGTTTTCAACTTTGACATTATCTCCTTAAGCCTTTGCTGAACATCCATCCAAGGCAGCATTAGAAGTTGCTGGCTTAGTAGAGAAAAGCTTTAATAAAAGGTCAAACAAAATCATAGTGGAATCATTAATATGTTTTCAAGGAGACACTTAAGACAGGCACTTCCCTAGACAATGAGACAATAAAGGAGACTTAGGAACAAAGAGCCCTTGGTGAGGATTTATTCTATTGAGCTGCAGATTTTGAACAAACAAACATTAACTTGTCCTGAGAGAAATTCTAGGGACCTCTGAGCATCCCAGGTCAAACAGCAGTCTCTATGCCTGTTAGTATGTGAAGCATAAATGCATAATGGAAACAAACAAACAAACAAACAAACAGGCTCCAAAAATTACCAGAGTAGATTTACTTATAGAGCATCATGCTTTTAGAGAGATCACAAATGTTGAAATTGAGAAGGGCATGTTCAGACTTTGAAACTGTGCTCAAGAAGCAATTCTGAAAAGACCTTAAGGTTAATGGTAGACAACCTCAATATGTCCTTGCAGTTGGGGAATAAAAGTTACAAAAAATGCTATGCGTAACAAAAAAATTTCATTTCCTTGATTTCAACAGAATAGTTCTTTGAAGACTTGAACCCAGATCGGAAAACAATCTTGTAGCCTTGCTCAAAGAGGAAGCTGAGGTAAAGTCTGGAGACTGCCAGAGAGGGAAATCTTAAAAAGAAAAAGAAGCTAAAGCAAGTCACATGAAAAGCAAATTAAGATATCCTTTCAACTAAGAGATGCTACACAGCTGCAATCCAGTAGGATTCAGCATCCTCATCATACATATGAGGATTGCAGTTTGCTGTTTATAAAGGAAATGTTAAAAAACTTCTTGTAAATCTGATTTCAACCCAATAGTCAAATACTAAAGCACCAAAAATGCAAAGTGCAATATTTTTCTCTTCATGCCCAATTAACCAATGAAATACTTGCTAATGGAGGCAGTAAACTCACCATAAATTGAATCTCTTCCTTGACTCAATTCCTTTCAAAATATGTTATAGGAATAGTATAAAGATTTGTTTGCTGTAGAAATTATCAGTGGCCTTCAATGGCCTGTTTTATATAGAAGGTCAGTTGAATGATCATTTTTGCCTCCCTGACTCTAAATTACAAAAAACCAGAACCCATCACATTTAGGAATTAAGTTCTACACTTTAAAATGTGGTATGCTATTTAGGATAGAAAAGATTTCAAATTCTTGTTTTAGTCTTGCACTTAAATGAATTTAGTTCTCAGAAGTAACTGTAATTGAAGAAATCATTTGAAACACACTTATTTTTCTATGCAAATATGCCCTCTGCTTCCTAGCACTGCTGCAGCAGCAGTAGGAGTGAGAGGCTGTGGTTACTGTTTGCTCAGCAATCTGTACCTCCTAGACCACACTGACAACTGGGATTGCAAACAGGATTGTCTCCATGCTGCCTAACATGTGGAGCAGCGTATATTGTATTATTTACCTTTAAATTAAAATTATATTTGTAATCTAGCTACCAAGGTGGGAAGGAAACTACAAGCTCCTATTTATTTCCAACAACAAAACATAACTGGGCTATTTTTTAAAACAGCAGCAACCTATAAAAATTAAAATTAGAAAGTCAAATGAGGCTAATATCCCATTCCATTAAATTTATCAAAGGTTTTATACCTCTAGTCAGTGGCCAAAATAGAAAGGCTGGTAAAAGCTGATTTGCCATCTGAGTACTTCAAATAGTTACTTTGGCCTTTCAGTAGAGAGTTGGAACCGCACAGAGATCTACCATAACTCTGATACTGTCATTTGGGTACTTCTCCATACTCTTTTGACCATTAGCACAGAAACAAGTACATTTTATAAGGTAATTTTTCTACAGCATTTAACTGTGAACAGGATTATTTAATGCTAACAAGAATGCTGGCAGAAGCTGGCCTGTTATGTGTTAAAAATAGATGTTAGGTACGACTGAGCTCATTTTTTGGTCCTAGTTGTCAGTGATGTCAGAGAAACTACTCCCTCCTTGTGATTATGGTCAGAAGCTTTCTCTTTCTTCTTGACAGTGGACATATTTTAGCCTTAAGTTTGCAACAGAACTCTTAATATCCGCCTCAGGTTATAAACCTTGGACTTTACAAGAGACAGCAAAATCATAGTTTTTTCAGCTGAAATCCATACTGCATGATGGATTTTGTGCAGTGGATTTCACATCTGATGGATATAAAAGGATGCTCACTCTAATTGCTTTACTTGAAAGGGTTTTAACCTTTTTGTCTAAATGTACTTTAATATAATGTTGGTCAATGCAGAGACAGGAAAGGATAGTTCAGGGAATGTCATTAACTGATCCAAGACTGACTAGAAAAAGAGCAATCATCAATAAAATATAAAAAGAGTAAAACTTGCAACAATTTCTGAGTGTCTATTGTAATATAATAATTACTAGCATTAAATGAAAATTCTATAATATGCCAGTAGAAATGTGAAACGTTTTTAGCAGTGAGGGTGAACAGTCATTGGGAAAATTTACTAGGTACACACTGGACTCTACCCCTCAGAGCCTTTAATCAATGATAGATATCTCTCTTGAAGGGTTTGGAGCTTGATAAAGATACTTGTGGCTGTGATTCTGTGGCCTGTAAGACAAAGTAGATCAGAGTAGAGTATTATGTTGATCTCAGTTGTTTCTAAAATATCTTCAGCCCTTCCACATCTACGTTACCTTCAGTATTATAAAATTAGAAAATTATATATTTCACGGAGCTATGGCAACATGGAGATATTTTGCAAACGTAAGAGAGAAATGTAGTATGCTGTGCAGAAAGCTTAAGGAAATCTTAGAGATGGGAGAATATTTTCCATTCACATCCTCAGCTCTTTTTAGAAAGTTACATACTGATAAAATGGCAGAATATGAGTGAAAGAGGAAAAGCTCACAGATTCATACCAAGTGCTTGTGATTTAACACATAAAAGAAATGATAGTGAAAACTGGAAAAATCTCAATTGAGAGACTCAGATTACAACTTAAAACAGATTCTTTTTTCCACATATGTCTACATACAGCATCAATTGAGGAAGAACAAATTAAAGTTTTATGAATAATGACCAGCTCCTGTTAGATGCCATGTAGACTCACGAACTCAAGGAACTCTAGGATCCATCATACTCTAGGAATCAGCTAGAAAGTGTTTCAGCTTCTTTTTCACAGGGAGTGTGAATAGTAGCTATGTCTGTTTAATTGTATTGCAGAAAGAGCATAAGGAAGCCTTTGTGCTGATAAATGTACTCAGGTGTGGCTGTGAGAGGCCTGGAGGGTCAGACTAGGTCAGCTGCATCTAGATGGCAGGAAAAGAATGCTTTAGGACATTCCTAACCACCTCTCTCTCCAGTCATCTCAGCTGGGCCCTTCAGCCCCTGGGGCTATCCCAGTTCCTGTCCCTAGGGACAGGTGGGGACCGGGCTGTGTGAAAGACTTATCCTGGTGCTGGATCTCTGGGAACATGGAGATAAGAGACAGAGATACTGAAGTTTAATGAACAATAAACTAGTAATTTAAGAGGAGATATGTTCCCTAAGCACTTCTGAAGTTTAGGGTTATGTTGTAAATAAAATAGATGTCAGGGAAGGGGAGGTGGGAATAGGCACAAGAGGCAGTTTGTTTCCCTGGCCAGGTTTCCATACCCTCCTGTAGAGGGTTCCAGAGTCAAACACACGAGTCTTCATAGAAGTAAGATGAATGCTCCATTTATTTACATTTTACAGTTCCCTTTTATCCACTTACAAAGTGTTCACGCACCCAGGTAAGCCCCATGATTGGTTACACACAGTGTTTCACGCACCCAGTGTCCTTGTCTCATAGGCCACCTCTGGGGCAGCACGCGTCCCCCCTGCACCCGTGCTCGTGGCTTGCATGGTCAGCTCAGCTCCTGTTTAGGGCCCCTCTGTTTACATTCCTTCTCTCCTTCAAGGCCAGGATGTTTTCGCCAGGGCCCGTGGAGGCCTGAGTATGCAGGATCTTCTCAGCACTGTAGGAGCTTGCCGTGCCCCTGTCGTTCTAAGAATTTCCCCACACCCTCCCTTTGTGGGGAGTCTGCACTCCTTTCTGAAGCCAGAAACAAAGGCAACAAATAACCACAGCGTGGCTATTCTTTCCAGGAAAATACCAAGACTGGCCTATGTCACACACAGAGTGTGTCACAGAGTGACATTTTTCTGCATTCCAACCTCCTTGATTTCTGTTGTTGTATCACACTCAAGTAACTGAGCATCAACGTAAGTTGGTTTCCATCAAAGGATGGAAACCTTCATTACCAGTATCATCTTTATAAAGATTCTTCTCCTTTGATTCTTCAGTTCTAGGAATTTCTAATTCTACTGGGTAGTGAAGCCATGTACCTTAGAAAGTTAGTGTTTTCTTGGAATATTCGTATCACTTTCTCTCACTAACTTTTCAGTGTTCTGTGAGTAATAAGTGGTGTGACCCTTTTATTCTCAAAAAAACCCAGCTTTTCACCTCTCCTTTTACTTTATAGATACCAATAACTTTTTTTTCATCTGATCAGACTGATTAACACTTCTAATTAATTTCAGAGCAGTTGTTCTCAGTCTGAATTTACATTTGAACTTTCCAACCTGTTTTGGATGCAAAAAAAGAATTTATGCACAAAAGCCTGTGATTTTTTTCCCACCTACAGTAGTTGATCTAATGAAAGATATGACCTCTCTCTATAAAACTTGTATTTTAATTTGGATGTGCCGTAAATTCACATTATAAAGTTTATCCTGCAGCTGTAGTCCCCGAGTTTCACAAGGGAGATTGCATCATTAGACCTCAAACTTGACACTTCTTATCAGCTTTATTAGTAGACAAATGATCATTTTTCTGCACTGAAATGACATCAATTGCTACAATGAGAGCAAGTACTTGAGACCATAAACAAAAGGCTAGGTAGCTCCTGGGTGTCTGACATACAAATGGGCTCCCTCAAAAAGATCTGAAGTTATCAACATATTTTATGTTGCTGTTGCTGTCAATTCTGCTAAAATTAGTACTGCTCCTATAACATGCTGTTGTGACCTGCAGAAAAACTGGCATGAGGTTATATGTGTTTATGGTTTTTACAGAAAAATGTTGTGGTCTAAAGTGCCTTTGGTGAAAACAGATTAGATTTTAGGCTTATAATCATACACTTGAAAAAAATTCTGCATATTTTCTCTAAATATGTAATATCTTACAGCTTCCAAAGAGTCACTGAAATCACTAGGAACATTTATGTCAGAAGGACTGATTGTGGGATTAGATACATAGCAATTTAGATACAGTAGATATGCAACAATTTACCTATATCTCCCTGATTTTTTATTTTCTATTTGAAAAGAGGTGTTCAAAATTACAGCATAGACCTTCTGTTTTTCTGGTAGCATTTTGCTCTGTACCGACAAGTCATCACTTTCCCTCATTCCCCCTTATTGGTATGGCTGAGAACAGCAACCATGGCAAAGTAATTCTTAAAACAAACAGGAATATTTTTGGCACTTCACAATAAAAGAGCTTTTGTTTTAAAGTAAGGCTGCAAATTTAACAAATAAAGTTTGTAGATCTCAGTCTTTAGGCAAGGGTTGTGAGAAATTTTAATGTATTAATACAGAGATATGTGGCTGGAGTAGCAAGGAAGGAGGGTGAAGAATATATTTTCAGCTTCAACCTCTTCACACAATTAATCATTTTGAATTTAAAAAAATATATTTTAATTAAGCAAGAGCTGTGCAACTAAGAGGTCTTTGGAATGAAGTGATGGCCACTAGTGCAAACTTTATTGCAGTCTACATAGTACAGGAGAGGGGCAACAAAAGTTTAATTCTGACTGATAGACTCCAAACTCCATGTAGTTAATCTGAACTGTGTATTTTTCACAGTCTAAATTTTTACACGAACCTGAATTTTAAGAACGATTTTCGGATTAAGATGCACTTCCTCCAAGCTGCTCTTAGAACCTACAAGCCCTTTTGTAGTTCAGAGCTTGCAGAACTCTGATCTCTGACTACGTTTGTCAGCAAGCTGGGGGCTCTTGTGTGTTCCTCATGAGTTACAGTGCACAAGCTGATGTTCTGGGGACTCCTTGTTTAAAAGAATGATTCTTAACAGGTATTACTTTTTGAGTCGTCTGGAGTGCAAAGAAAACCCAAACCCAAACCCAAACCTCTCTATATTGTCAGTGTAACCTCATGAGCACATAGGCTATAATGAACAGCAAAGTCATAATTTCCCCCTGATATTAATGTACAATTTTTCTTTTTAATATTTAAAATGTCCTTGGGATAATTTTCAAATTTAATTGAGTGTATGATATAGATGAACCATTTTTTTTTGCATGATTAATTGCTGCTTTTTTAAACATTATCATGTGCCTCCCATTGGACAGATTTCTACATGCACACGAACTTTTTCTAATGCAAGGGTTTAAGACTGACATTAGCTGGGTCCCTGCCATTATGACCCTTTCTAAATCAACAGTATGTAGCAGCTAGAAATACAAAAAATGAGCAATCACATTTTTATATATTCTGTGAATAACATTTGCCTTATTACAGAGAGTACAACCTCACTCATCTGCCCTGACACAATGTGTTCCTTTGTTTCCCCAGTTTGTTTCATGGTGGGTTGAATTAGTGCCACTCTCTGGAATGGATTATGATGTTTATCAACAAGGAAACAAATTATTTGCATTCAATCACTTCTTGGCTTTAGCTTACTTCTCTCCTTAAACGAGTCTCACGAACAACAAGATTTAAAGTAAAATAACCATCCTCTTCCACCCTGGGGATTTGCTTTTAGTCTAAATAATTAATTGCAAGACAGAGTCTATTTCACAGCTGCTGCCATCAGCCTTTTTTTACTTTTCACATAACAAATGGTTTTTTTGAGAAATGGTTTACATAATGGATAGTCACTCCCAGATTTCTTCAGCCAAGCAGTATGAATTATGTATAAATAAATGCAGAATGCATACATTTTAAAAGGAGTCAGGACTTTCCACAATAACACTCCTTCTCAGCAGGAGACAAATACCTCCAGCTCCTCACCTGCATCTTCTAGGGAGCAGACCTTTCCCCCTTTGCTTTTTCCTTCTCTTCTGGCATAAGACCGGCCAAACTTGCAGTCTCCCTGAGGAAGGCAAAGTAACTGTTGCTCTTACCTGGAAGAAAAATAAGGCATGATGGTGTCAGCAGGAGCCCTGCTGACAGCCTTGATAACAGCTCAGGAGGTTTGTGTAATAAGCACAAGTGTTCCTCACAGCAGAAATGCACATGTGAGAGAAGGTGTAAGATTTGCTAATGGTTTAATGAACATAATTAACCCTGCAACACATTAATATACAATTTGAAATGCTTGCTGACTAGATATCAACAGTGTTTTGGCATTGAGTGTCCTTGAAGGCAGATTATGTTTTTTAAGGTAGTTAGGAAAACTGATGTTTGATAACTCTGTGATGGCTGACACTGTAACAGCAGAGTAATGGAAATTCAGTGTTAACAAGCATTCAATATTTTGAAAAAGTTATAGTTTGCAATTATTACTTACAGGAGCACATGTATGTTGGTTGGGTTAAGGGTAACCACATGCTTTGAGATGTAACTGCAGGAGCTGTTCCCACAGGTAAGGGCTCTGCGATGTGTCCCTTGTTTTCTTGTGTACAAGCCAGAGAAACAGAGTGTATTTTGTTAAAAAGCTTACTTG